>PVJN01014593.1:0-46219 GCA_004026805.1 Lasiurus borealis | reverse complement strand
TTGAATTAGAAGTCAAATTCTGGAGGAGAATATTTGAAGCAAAGAAAAGTAAATTAAAAATGGATGACAAAATTTATATTACTTTAACAAAATTAAAAAATCATATTTTAAAATAAAAAGATAAAGGATATTTTAAAATGAAATAAAGTAGCTATTACTTTATAATAATATTAAATATTTGCATAAGTAAAGTATTTTGAAAGCTTTGTAGTTTTAGTTGAAAATGGAAACTTTGTAAAATGTTTACTTCTAAAATTGGAGGCATATACTCAAATTTCTGAAAGGGGAGAGAATACAGCACCTTTTTGTACTGTCATTAAGTATTTGAACTTTTTTTGAGAGTATGAGGCTTCATTTACAAAATTGTTACAAAGTTCTAACATCCAACATTTGAGTACTTACTCTGTGATAAACACTATTCTAAATATTAAAAATGCATTAATTAATTCAATCCTTACAAAATTCTGAGATTGGCTTTATTATTAGTTTCATTTTACAGATGAAGAAACCATTGCACAGAAAAATTAAGTAACTTTCCTAAGGTTGTCACATAGCTAGGAAATAGTAGAGCTTGGATTCAAACATATGAACTCTAGTTCCAGAGTCTGAGTATACAACCACTTACTCTGCTATACTGTATCTGAATCTTCTCCAGCTCCTTCATTATCGTTTGTTTTTCTATAACTTTTTTCATGATTTTGAAAGTACTTCCATATCTTGGTTCTGGCAATAACCTTGTGAGATAGGTAGGATAGTTATTATTATTATTAACTTTATTTGTAGATAAGGAAACAGATGAAGCTGAGAGATAAATGTCAAAAAGCTGTTTCCATATCTTGGCTATTGTAAATAATACTACAATGAACATGGGGGTGTATACATCTTTTTGAGTTAATGTTTTTATTTTTGTTATTAGATAAATACCCAGCAATGGAATTGCTGGACCATAAAGCAGTCCCATTTTAAAATTCTTGAAGGACCTCTGTGTTGTTTTCTATAGTGGCTGCACCAATTTTTATTTCAATTGTTCACAGTAGTTTTCTTTTCTCCACATCCTTGCCAACATTTATTACTTCTTATTCTCTTGATGAGAGCCCTTCTTAATGTGTTTGATGATATCTCATTGTGGTTTTGATTTGCATTTTCCTAATGATCAGTGATATTGAATACTTTTCCATGTATCTGTTGGCTATCATCACTATGTCTTCTTTGGAAAAATCTATTCAGATCCTCTGGATTTTTGTGCTCTCTTCCACAGCACATATACATACTAAAGTTGAATTGTTTGTTCTAATTCTATGAAATATGCCATTGGTATTTTGATAGGAATTGCATTCAATCTATACATTACTTTTGATAGTATGGACATTTTCTTTTCTTTTTTTATTATTGATTTCAGAGAGGGAAAGAAGAGGGAGAGAGAAATGGACTTGGTGATGAGAAAATCATTGATTGACTACCTCCTGCATGCCCTCTACTGGGGATCAAGCCTGCAACCGGGGCATGAGTCCTGACTGGGAATTGAGCTATTACATACTCTTGGTTCATGCTCAACCACTGAATCATTCTGGTTGGGCTCTTTTTCTTTTTAAGTAAATCCTTACTCCAGATTATGTTTTTCATTGATTCTAAAGAGAGAGAACGGGGGAAGGGTGGAAGAAAGAGAGAGAGACAGAGAGAAAGAAAGAGAGACACTGATGTGAGAAACATCAATCAGTTGCCTCCTGTATGCACCATAAAAGGGGATCAAATCCACAACCTTGGTAACTTGACTGGGAATCGAACCCACCAAATTTTGGTACTCGGGACAGTGCTCCAGTCAACTGAGCCAACAGGCTGGAGCAGTCTTCCCTCTTTTTGAATTTTTTTGGAATAGTTTGAGGATAGGTGCTAGTTCTTCTTTAAACCTTTGGTAAAATTCACCTGTGAAGCTATTTGGTCCAGGACTTTTGTTTGTTGGTAGTATTTTGATTATACCTTCAGGTTCATTAGATGAACAGGAATCAGTTCATTCAGATTTTCTGTTTCTCCTTGAATCAGTGTGAAGAGATTGTATGTTTCTAGGAATTTATCCATTTTTTCCAGATGGTCCCATTTGTTGGCATATAGTTGTTCATAATATTTTCTTACAGTCTTTTCTATTTCTATGGTGTCAGTTGTTATTTCTCCTCTTTTCTGATTTTATTCATTTGGATCGTCTCTTTTTTTTCTTGACAAATTTGGTTAAAAGCTTATTAATTTAGTTATCTCTTTTCAGAGAACCAGTTCTTGGTTCAGTGATCTTTTGTATTTTTTAAAGACTATTTTGTGGTTTTTTTTGCTCTGATTTTTATTATTTCTTCCCACTTACTTTAGGCTTTGTTTTTTTAAAAAAATATTTTTCTTGATTTCAGAGAAGAAGGGAGAGAGAGAAACATTGATGAGAGAATGATGAGAGAGAAGCATTGATTGGCTGCCTCCTGCACGCCACCTACTGGGATCAACTCCACAACCCGACCATGTGTCCTGACTAGGAATTGAACCATAACCTCCTGCTTCACAGGTTGACACTCAGCCATTGAGCCACACTGGCCATGTTGTTGTTCTTTTTCTAGTTCCTTTAGGTGTAAAAATAGATTGTTTATTTGAGATTTACTTTGTTTCTTGAGGTAAGGCTGCAATGCTATGAATTTTCTTCTCAGGACTACTTTCCCTGTGTCCCTTAGATTTTGGTTTGTTGTGTTCTCCTTTTCATTTGTTTCTGAGTATATTTTTACTTCTTCCTTGATCTCATTGTTAATTCATTTTTTGTTTAGTAACATGTTATTTATCCTCAATGTGTTTGTGTGTTTTTCAGATTTTTTCTTGTGATTTATATCTAGTTTCACACTATCATGGTCAGAGAAGATGCTTGATACTTGATTTCAATCTTCTTAAATTTATTGAGATTTGTTTTGTGTTCTAACGTGTTCTGTCCTAGAAAATGTTCCACGTGCACTTGAAAAGAATATATTCTGCATTGGGCTAAAGTGTTCTGAAGATATTAGTGAAATCCATCTAATCTAGTGTGTCATTTAAGGCTGCTCTTTCCTTGTTGATTTTCTCTCTGGAAGGTATATTCATTTATGTCAGTGGGGTATTTATACATTTGTGAGTATGTGAAACAGAGTTTATTCTTGTATTTTTATATTATTATTAATTATTGTTTTATTTTCCATATGAACAACTATAAACCTACTTTTGTCTTCCTCTGTAAATGGGTCTTGTTCTCTAATCCATTCAGCTGTCCTCTGTGTTTTGGCTGGAGCGTTTAAACCATTTATATTAATAAGTACATATTTATTGGCATTTTATTCTTCATAGCTATGTTCCTCTTTCTCTCCCCTTCTTCCTTCTTCTTAATGAAGACCCTTCAACATTTCTCAAAATACTGGTTTGGTGGCAATGAACTGTTAGTGTCTTGTTGCCTGGAAATATCTTTATTTCACCTTCAATTTTTAAATGATAGCCTTCCGGTAAGGTGTTGATTATAGGCCCTTGCTTTTCATCACTGAATATTTCATGCCAATCCCTTTTGGCCCGATAAGTTTGGTTGAGAAATCAGCTGACACTCTTATGAGAGGCTGTCTTTCTCTTGCCGCTTTTAAGATTCTGTCTTTGTCTTTGACCCTTGGAATTTTAATTATGATGTGTCTTGCTGTAGGCCTCTTTGTGTTCATCTTGCTTAGGACTCGCTGCACTTCCTGGACTTGTATGTCTTTTTCCTTCATCAGGTTAGGGAAATTTTCAGTCATTATTTCTTCAAATAGGTTCTCAATTTCTTGATCTCATTTTTCTCCCGGTATCCCCATGATAAAGATGTCATTACACTTAATGTTGTCTATAAGGTCTCTTAAACTATTCTCATTTTTTTAAATGACCAGTGGCACAGTCTCCTTGATCACCTTAGCTGGGTGTTCCAGAAATGTCCCTTGTGTGGGTTATGTGAGTCCTCCTGTTGTAATGGAGTCTTGATTACTAGTAGCCTGTTCCCGTGTGGGGCTGACCCTCACGTTGGCTGACTGAGGACTGACCCTGACTACAATATATAAGCTGCTTGGGGGTGTGGACCACACTAAGTGGAATTCGCCTCAGCAAGGTTCAGTGACTGCTGAGGTCTCCCTTTGGATGTGCCTCTCATGTAGCTAATTGGATCCTTCTCTGATGTTCACTGAGGTTTGCCAATGAATGTGTTTGTTCTGGGCCTCTCGGGAGGGACTTTGGTGCAAGTCAGTGTCAGCTGCTTCCTGTGTCTGAGCCTGGCCAACCTGTTTGAAGCTAGAAAGTGATCCATGGTCTGTGGCTGCCTCTGCTGTGCCTGGATATACATGAAAAGGACCACGTTGCACACCAAGGCTGGTTTCCACCAGCACTGAGTCCAGGGGCAAGTCAGCAGGGCACCCGCCGAGATCCGCCTAATGGCTTTCTGTGAGGCTCAGTCACTGGAAGAGCCTCTGGTGGTACTTGGGTTGCAAGAGATAGGTTCTCAGTGAATCACAGGGGATAGAGGTGAGCCGTGTTTACTAGATTGATACAGTCTTAAACTTGGGGCCAGTGCTGGGTTTGAGGCCACTTAGCAAAAGTCCCCAGGGTTCCCCAAGGCCTGCTATCATCCACTGGGTTTCCCCAGACTTCTGGGGTGGGACAGGGTCTCAGGGGATTGTCAGGGCAAGAGCAGCAGAGTTTATCGGGCCCAACCAGACCAAGATTTGGCTGTGTGAAGAGGGGCTCTACTCTAAGGGGTCGAATGTGCAAGAGAAAATGGCCCCTGGCTACAACCAGTCAGTCTGGCTGGATTTTACCTGGACCTCCTGGAGAGCTTGAGCTCAGCAGGGCAGGGCTGTGGGGAATCCACAGGGGTGGGGGTGGGGCCTAGTAGATCTCTGGAGAGGGGAAAGTACTCCTCAGGCTCTCAGAAAAGTGGGGGGAATGGCCTATGTTCCAGAACCGTATCTCAGTTTGTTCTGGATTCTGCCTGGACTTCCTGGAGTGCTTCCTCTCGGCAAGGTGGTCTGCCAGGAGTCAGCAGAGTGGGTTTTCTGGGAGAACAGAGGGTGGGGCTGCTGGGAGTTCGGTGGGTGGGGCTAGAAGATCTTTGTGAAGGGGAGCCACTGGTCAGGTTCATGGCAAGATGGGAGAAATAGTTCCCACCCTAGAGCCACTACTCACTGACATCCTCTGAGTCTGCTCAGAACTCTACATGCTGAGCCCAGATGGCTGACTCCCTCAGCAGGACATGAGTTCAGTTTGAATGCCGGCAAACAGAATTTTGTGTACTGGCCCTTTAAGAGGGTGCTTAGCCAGCCGGTGTGGCTCAGCAGTTGAACACTGACCTAGGAACCAAGAGGTCACCGGTTTGATTGCCTATCAGGGCACATGCCTGGGTTGTGAGCTCCATCCCCAGTAGGGGGGTGTGCAGGAAGCAGCCCATTGGTGATATTTTTCTCATTGATGTTTCTCTCTCTCTCTCTCTCTCTCTCTCTCTCTCTCTCTCTCTCTCTTTTTGTTTCCCCTCCCTCACTCTCTCTCTAAAAATCATTTAAAAAAATTTTTTTAAAAAAAGAGCGTGCTAGGTTTCAAGCAGACTCCTATCTCCCTGGCAGACAGAATGCCCACTGATCTTCACAGCCAGATGTTATGTGGGTGCTTCTTCCTGGCTCTGGCACTCTGGGCAGCAGAGCCTGGCATGGCATTGACCCCCTCGCTCCTAAGGGAGAACCTTGGCAGCTGAGGGATCTTTCCGGATGCTCGCCACCATCTGTGAGAGCTGGGCCAGCCCATTTCTTGTCTCTTCCTACCAGTTTCCTTGTGGTTGCCGTAAACCCTTGGTTATAAGACTTCTGCTCAGCTAGTCTTCAGTTGGTTATTCAGGTGGATCGTTCTATATTTTAGTTGTAATTCCAGTTTGGTCCTGAGAGGAGGTGAGTACAACTTCCACCTACTCCACCATCATCTTGGATCTCTCTTTCCTAGTTTTTGGATGATCTGAGAATCCTTCCAGCTCTGAAATTCTGTGGTTTCTCAAGATCCACGACCCAAAGAAAATTAATGCTTACAATGCACAGTTCTTTTAATTCTAAAGAATCAGTGACAGGCATAGAAATTGATCTTGTTTTATAGAAATTAGAGTCCAGCAAATAGTGTTTAGAGACTTTATTGTTGAGCAGAATTTATACTTGTACATATTTGGTGCTTAAACCTACTTGTAATTAATAGTAAGGAAAAAAGGAAGCTTTATGGCTGTTTACCATTTGTGCTGCTAGAACTTTTGGATTTCATTTTTTAATAGCTTCATGAGATATAATTCACATAACATAATTCACCCATTGAAAGTGTGTAATTCAAATATACCAATGGTTTTTGGTATATTACATTATTAAAGTTGTTAAAATATATATAACAAAATTTGCCATTTTAACCATTTTTAAGTCTACAATTTAGGGCCATTAATTACATTTACTCTGTTGTGTAACCATCACCACTGTCTATTTCTAAAATCTTTTCGTCACCCCACACAGAAATTCTGTAACCATTAAGCAATAACTTTTTACTTCTCTCTCTCCCAGCCTCTGGTAACTTTTTTTTTTTAAAGCATTCATTTTTTTTTTCTTTTTTAAAAATATGTTTTTATTGATTTCAGAGACAGGAAGGGGGAGGGAGGAGAGAGAAATAGAAACATCAATGGTGAGAGAGAATCAATCATTGATCAGCTGCCTCCTGCATGCATGTGCCCTGACTGGGAATCAAACCATGACCTCCTGGTTCATAGGTATCCGATGCTCAACCATTGAGCCAGGCAGACTTTCAGTTTATTACATGTCTCTTGCATTTGACTATTCTAGATATTGCATAAGTGGAATTATATAGTATTTGTCCTTTTGTGTCTGGCTTATTTCACTTATCATCATGTCTTCAAGATTTACCCATGTGCTAGCATATGTCAGAATGTCATTCCTGAACCCCCCTTTAAGTGACTTAACCCTATCTAATAAAAGAGAAACATGCAAATTGTCCATACCTCCGCTATGCTCACAAGCCACGCCCACTAGCCAATCAGGAGCGAGTGTGCAAGGTAACCAAACCAAGATTGAGGTTAACTTGCATATCCCGGTGCAGAACGAATACTGAAGACAGCATAGAAGGAAGGCAAATGCTGCAGAAGGGAGGGAAGCAGCGGAGAAGCAAACAAGCAAGCGGGGTGGTGGAGAAGGGAGGGAAGCAGATGGGGTGGGAAGCAGGCGGGGCGGGAAGCAAGTAGGGCAGCAGAGATAGAAGAGAAGCGGGAGGAAAGCAGGCGGGGCAGCGGAGACCACTACAGGAAGCCCTATTCTTGCAGGAATCTTCCTGCAATGGGTCTCATGTTCCTTTATATGACTGAATCATATTTCATTGTATGTGTATCCTAAATATCATTTACCTGCTTATTTGTTAATGGACACTGATTAGATTCATTTTGCTGCCTAAGGACGTAATAGTCATTCTAGGCATCCAGTAATGAGAACCAAAAATTTGTGGTTTAGCAGCCTGAGAAAGAAACAAAAGGAACATTTATGCTTAGTTTAAAAGATATTGTTCATTGGTATTGTTTGTATGGAATGATAATCTTAATTGCTCAATAGAGCTTATGATCTTTCCATAGTTATCTTGCTATTCTTATTTGAGTAATTTATTCATTTTTAGGTCTTGGCAGGTTAAAGGTAAAATACTTATGGCAAGGATACCAGCTTTATTATTGTTGTTGTTGTTAATCCTCACCCGAGGATATTTTTCCCATTGATTTTCAGAGAGAGTGGAAGGGAGGGGGAACCAAGAGGAGAGAAGAGAGAGAAAGAGAGAGAGAGGAGCATCGATTTGAGGGAGACATTGATTGGTTGCCTCCCACATGCACCCTGACTGGGGTGGGGTTTGAATTTGCAACCCAGGTATGTGCCCTTGGCTGGGAATCGAACCTATGGAAATTGGTACTCAGGCCTATGCTCTAACCACTGAGTCACACCTACCAGGACAAGGCTACTAGCAAGAATCACCCTGGCTTGTGTGGCTCAATCTCTAAAAATCAATAAAATGTTTTTAAGGAATGCAGAGAATTATTATAATCAGCAATAATTAAGAACATTAATATCATGTTTTCTTTGAGAATAGGGTGATTGTTTTTACTCTTTATCCTAGGATGTTTATTGGTGGGAGAGGGGGAGGAGAGAGAGAGTGAGAGAGGTTGATTTTCTCCTGTACACCCCCTGACCCAGGAACTGAACCCACAACCTAAGTATGTGCCATGACCAGGAACTGAACCCATACCCTTTTTGGTGTACAAGGTGATGTTTCAATCAATTGAGTCACCTGGCTGGGAGAGAGAGAGGTTTTTTGTTTTGTTTTGTTTGTTTATTCCAACATGGCCTGGCCCTTGCAGGTTTGCTCAGTGGTTAAAGTGTTGGTCCTAAGACAGAAGGGTCTCAGGTTTGATTCTGGTGAATGGGCATGTACCTGGGTTGTCTCTCTCACATCAGTGTTTCTCTCTCTCTCTCTCTCTGTCTCCCCTCCTCCCTTCCATTCTCTAAGAATTAATGGAAAAAATATCCTCTGGAGAATTAAAAACAGACACAAAAACATGGCCCTGGCCGGTGTGGCTCAGCTGATTGGGTGTCATCCTGTGCACTGAAAGATTACTGGTTTGATTTTCAGTCAGGGCACATGCCCAGGTTGTGGGTTCCATCCCAGGAAAAGGTTGTGCAGGAGGCAGCTGATTGATGTTTTGCTCTCACATTGATGTTCTTTTCTCTTTCTTTCTCTCTTCTATGTAAAAATTAAAATTAAAGACAAAAAAACATGAAGTTTGAATGTCATTCATTCAGTAAATGTTTATGGAGCATCTGCTCTTCACAGGTGCTGTGTCAGGAACAGAGGATTTGGAATGGACAGGGCTAGCATGGTCATTTCCCTTATTTAGCTTAGATTCTAGAAAAGAACATAAACATAAAACAAGTAATTACCTAATGGACTAGTTCCTCAATTTCAGATCCTTTTTTTCTTTCATAATTAATGTCTACATTTAGCATGGTGATTTCTTTTCTGAAATTGAAAGCTGTGATTGTCAGTGTATGTCAGTATATGTCACAATCAGTTGTATTCTTGGAATTGAGAGAACAATTTAACTGTGTCAAGTACTTTGAGTGAATAGTAAATGGTTTTATTATGGAGGGTATAACAGGGCAACTCACGTTTTGGGAAGGCTTTCTTGAGAAAGTACCCTTTCAACTGAATTTTGAAGGATGAGCACAATTATTTAGGCAACTGGTCGGGGATAGGGATGGGAAGGGAAATGTCAGATGTTGGGAAGAGCTTTCCAGTCAGAGAGAACTCTAAAGGACAAGCTTTTGAGCTGAAAGAATATCGAGAATTCAGATAACAAAAATAACAGCTGACATTACCGAGCTCTTGTTATAAACCAGGCACTGTTCTAAGTATTTTTGCATGTAATCCTCATCACTCTATTGGGTCTACTGTTCTCACTTATCAAGGATGAATCCAAAGCATGGAGAAGGGAAGTCATCTGCAGTTCCTAGAAAGAGGTAGAGCGGAAATTTACACTTGGGCTTCTGCACTCTTAACTGTGGTACCTCCCATAATGTCACTATGAATAACCTGGCAGCACAAAGGAGAGTAGCCAGCGGTTAGTTACAGATGCCCGAGCATGTAGGCCGGTGGTTCTCAACCAAGGGTCATTTTGTCCCCCAGGGGACATTTGGCAGTGTAGAGATATTCTTGCTTCTCACAAGGGGTGTGGGAGGAGAGACAAGGGGGCATACTCCTGGCATTTGTGGGTAGAGGCCAGGGATACTGCTAAAACATCCTACAGTGTATAAGAAACCTTCCCTGCCCCACTGCACTTCCCCCCTCTCCCCCCTGAAAAATAAACTGGCCTAATTGTCAATAGGGCAAGGTTGAGAATCCTGATATGAACTCTTACAGAGACTCTTCAGGATTTTGGTCTGTGTCTTAAGAGCAGTGGACAAACGTTGAAGGTTTTAAGTAGTGGTACTACATGATCAGATTTGCGCTATGCGGATGACTTTACTGTACGTTTGATATCATAGCAGAAAGAGGCATCAGTGGATGAGGGAGAGGACTGTAAGACTTGCAGAGGAATGGTGGCTTGGCCTAGAGTCATGACCGTGGAGATGAGAGATGGTTGGAAGGGACAGATAAGTGGTTGGACGTTCAGCGTGTGACTATGGTTGTGTAGCAGCAGGGGAAGTTTTGGCTTGTGCATCTGGATGGATAGTATGGAACATTAGAGTGGGGAGGAGGTTTGGGGAGGGAAGATCACGTGTTTATGTTGAGTTAAGGTGCCTGTGAGGCATCTAAGTGGAGATTTTGGAGAGCTAGTTTTGGGAATATAGATCAGGAGGTAGAAGGAGAGGTGTGTGCTGAAGATAGACCTTTGAGACTTGTCAGTATGTAGAAGGTAATTAAAATCAAGAGTATGGGTGAAATTTCCTAGGGAGAAAGTATAGCGTTGAAGAAAATTACTCCTCAAGTGGAGCCCTAAAGAGCTAAGATTTCGTCCTAACTGGTTTGGCTCAGTGGATAGAGCGTCGGCCTGTGGACTCAAAAGAGTCCCAGGTTCGATTCCGGTCAAGGGCATGTACCTTGGTTGCGGGCACATACCCAGTAGGGGTTGTGCAGGAGGCAGCTTGATGTTTCTCTCATCGATGTTTCTAATTATCCCTCTCCCTTCCTCTCTGTAAAAAAAATCAATAAAAAATATATTTGAAAAAGAAGAGCTAAGATTTCAAAGTCAAGTCTCGAGTTTTTCTTAATTCTGACACTTTTTTTGATCATTGAGTGTTTGCTTCAGATTGTTCCAGGCAAATTGGATTCATCTGAAAAAGTAATTCCATAGGAGGCAGAATTACTCTTATTTAAAAGACCTTTAAATGTTCTCAGTGATAGTACATAAAAATTTATAAGAGATTCTGAAATGTGATTACTTTTTCAGAGTTATAAAAAGTGTACGTTTTTCTTTCCATTTCTACCCAGTTAAAAAATAAATAAAAAATTCTCCCTTTTTGTATTTATTTTACTAGACAGATTGTTTGAAAGAGTAAATTTGAGTTGTTCTTTAGTCATTTAGGATTCCTTCTGTTGGCATTAGTGCATGAATCCTGCCCATGCCCATCAAGGGCAGATCTCTCTTTATTCCATCCAGTGTTAACTCTCAAATTTCTCTGTTCCTTGATTTGTCCCTCTAATCAGAATGGAGAATTATTGAACCTTAAGAGTTAGTTTTGTATCAGTATGATTGGAAAAATATGTGGTATAATATTCACTGTCATGATCATCACCATTCCTGTGACTTACAGGAATTTGGGGTTAAAAATTCAAATAGCATAATATCATTAACCTAAATGTGAAAACTGTACTAGCAAAACCTCTCCTCTCCTGCCAGTATATCTGCTAGAACTGATTCACATTTTCTCCTTTGGTTAGATATATCATTGTAGATTAAAAGTTTCAGTTTTCCTGTACTATCATTTTATTGGATTGTACTTAGACCTATACTAAAGTCTATAATCCTAAATTTTCTCTCTCATTCCAAAAGAATATTTTGCTATCAAAAGGTCTTTGAATAAAGACAGCAGAAGAAAATGGGTTAAAAATCTCTGTATTTGATCTAATGCATATTGGTACTTATGCTCAGAAAAATTTAAATATTTGGTATTCATCTATCAAAAGCTTTTAAAAAGGTGGTGAAACATAATTATATTGTAATATCTAAGAAAAATGCAACCTAAGACTTTCTACTAAAGGGATGTTGCTAGGAAATTGAGTGATGATTTTTATTTGTTAATTTGGAAACCATAGCAACACAATAAATATTATGTCTCTCAATTTGTCTTTCAGGGTTCTTTTGGCATGAGTGCCATGGAAGAATAAACAAAATTAAACACAGTAAACTCTGAGTCTTAGCTACCTGAATTAGTCATTTCCCATGAATG
Organism: Lasiurus borealis; assembly: GCA_004026805.1. Classification (NCBI taxonomy): domain Eukaryota; kingdom Metazoa; phylum Chordata; class Mammalia; order Chiroptera; family Vespertilionidae; genus Lasiurus; species Lasiurus borealis. The sequence goes on along the minus strand of PVJN01014593.1, from coordinate 34,202 downwards.
TTTTACTTTCTAGAATTTTGTATTTCAGATTTCTTGAAATGTAAGCATAGTCGGTAAAGGTCTAGATTATACCTATCTCTATCAGTCATGCCAGTTGCATGGGATTTATATTATGAGTATACATGCAGGCTGACAATTGCAGACATGGTTCAGTCAGTGCATTATGAAAATTTAATTTGCTTCTCTTGAAAACTGTCACATGATTACAGTAGGCAAAAGCTTTAAAACTAGAGATTTCCCTTTTTATAAAGACACTTGAGTGTGTAATTAGATATATTATTCTTTCTGAAAATAGTAAATGCTAAAAGGTTTTGATGATAATATAAGTACCCATGAGTCCACCACCCAATGTTAACTGACGTCAATATTTTGTGGCAGTTTTTTCTGATCTTTTCTTTACAAAGATGGGCAGGAAGGAAGAAAGAAGACATTATAAACCAAGTTTAGGACCCTTTGTTTCACCCCCGCCTATCTCCCCATTGCATCAGGGGACCACCTTAATAAAGTAATAATATATTCTTCCTGTCCATTTTCTTAAAGTTCTAACATAGCCCTGGCCCGTGTGGTTCGGTTGGGCATTGTCCCACGCACTACAAGTTGCTAGTTTGATTCCCAGTCAAGGGACATGCCCAGCTTAGGGGCTCAGTCCTGGTAGGGAGCATGATCACTTTCACACATCAATGGTTCTCTCTCTCTCCCTCTCCCTTCCTCTTTCTCCAAACATCAATAAAATTCTTTAAAAATAAATAAAAGTTCGCCCTTGCTCTATGGATTTTTGTGTATTGCTTCCTAAGAACTCTACAGGCACAGGGTCTGAAACAAGTAGAACCATGTGAGAAACTGCCAGAATAATAGTGCAGTATGGCTGGAGAGGGGTGGAGGAATGAGAAACACAGCCCTAGTGTTTAAGAGCCAGTTTGATCAGGGACTGTGGAAGAAAGGCTGGGTTGGACATAAAGATTTGCAAACTACCAGTATTACTCCGGGAGGGAACATAGAGTGAAAACAGTGAGATCGAGCCTGGAAGCTTTTATTATGTTAAAATTTAAAGAGCCAGCAGGGGAAAATGAACTTATATATGAACGATTCTGAGGAAGAGAGGTCAGAGAGTCAAAAGGAAAATCTGGAAAGACTAATATTGCAGAAAGCCAGGAGGTGAGACTTTAAAGAAGGAATTGAGAGGTCATTGATGTTGGAAGTCCAGATAGGACAAGTGAGAGAAGAAGAGAAAAATTTTCCTACGTTTGGTAGGTAGTGGTCATTAGTTACCTTTGCATGAGCAATTTCAGTAAAGTGATTTGGACAGAAGCCAGAATGCAGTCATTTGATGTGAGTGAGCATTAAGGAGGGAAGTGCTAGGAAAGTTGATTATAAAGAGAAGATAAGGTAGAATTTAACCAGATGCATTTTTTTTTTTAAAAGATAAGAGAGAGGCTTTGAACTTACTTATGATGAGAGGAACAAATCAATAGAGTAGGAAAGTGAAGACAGAGAAGAGAAATCAGATAGACACATTCCCTGGGGAGAATGGACTTTATGTTATGTAACAACATAAATTTATATTAGTTTATTGTTATATATTGCCTTTGAATCTTAGGATAATGGGATGAAACTTAAAAAAAAAAAAAAGCCACATAGCTCCCCTCGCCCCTGTCCATAATACTTCCAAATGAAATTATATTCCATTGGAATATAATATATAGATTATATTCCATTGGAATATAATAACCTGTCCAGTGGATTGGATAGATCCTGCCTTACTTGTAGACCTCCTGGACAGATGGAAGAGTTATAATAGGATTCACCTTAGTTGTGCTTACTTGCAGTACCATTGGGGACTATAGCAAATTTACTTTAGTTCTGTGTTTATCTGAAGCAGTAACAGAATTCACATTTAAAATTCAGAAAGCATAAGGATGCTTTTGCATATTGGGCATTATAAAGTATATCATGGCTAATCATTTTACTTCAGCATGTTTTATCTCGCTTGTTTCTTGATGGTGTAGGTTCAACAGTTAATAATATGGAATATCAAAGGCGGAAGGAGAGTTGAAATGGATAAAGTGAAGTTAGACTTAGGAAACAGAATGCTTACAGAGGAAAAGTGTTGGAATGGAAATGGAGGATTGGATCCAAGGGACTTTGAATAGGAAGATTTGGTTAGGAAGTAGGAGGCCCTGAGAACTTTCGCTTTGAACAAATATATCACAGGTTTCATTTCTGTAGATTGGAAAATAGGGAAGCAAACGCTATTCACTGGGGGAAGGTGAGGTTGCTTTTATTCACTTTTTAAAAAAAATATTTTATTGATTTTTAACAGAGAGGAAGGGAGAGAGTTAGAAACATCTATGAGAGAGACATCAATCAGCTGCCTCCTGCACGTCCCCTACTGGGGATGTGCCTGCAACCAAGATGCATGCCCTTCACTGGAATCAAACCTGGGATCTTTCAGTCTGCAGGCCGACGCTCTATCCACTGAGCCAAACTGGTTTTGGCACTCTTATTCACTCTTAAGTTTATTAATAAGAGACCCATAGACAAATGGGGACTTTGATTTTGGTTAGAGCTTGAGATGTTAAGAGATTCTCATTGGCTGGTAAGTGAAAATATGGAATAAGAAGATAGAAGGCTGTGCAGGAAAGGAGATTACCTATATTGGAGGTAAAGTTATGGTCAAAGCAGTAAGAACCAGAACGGTACCATTTCACAGAAAAGAAAGAATTTTTGTTAAGTTGAAAATCTTAGGATAATTCATCCAAAGTGAACTTTAAAGAATATGCTCTGATACTTGGGGTTTAAAGATACAAGAGTGGCAACATGGTTAAGAGTGTTAACTAGAGACAGATTCTTAGGATGTGAATCTCAGCTCCAATTCTTGCTGGCCACGGACTGTTGGGAAACTTACTGAACCTTCTAGTACCTCAGGGAGTTACTTTGTAGATTAAAGACAAATAGGCGGCTAGCTTTGTTAGGTAACTGCTGAAACGGTGGTAGTTATATTAGTGTGAGCTCTCATCTTCTACATTATTTTGAAAGTTTGGGTTTTGATTGTGAGATTATTCTAATAACGTTATTTGCATACGTATTTAAAAGCAGAGGTAAGGTTACCCCGTAACAGAATTTAATATAGTTTGAATTGGATTCTGGTATACTGTCATTAAGTTTAATGATTATTTCCCAAATGTGTTCCTTGGAATATGATCCTTGAAGCATTATTTAGGGTTTTATTTTGTAGTGTGGTCATTAAGTCTGAAAAATGCTTTATTTTATCCTTGTCTTGGAAATTCAGAAAGACTGATTTAAAAAAAAAGTTTAAGCTGGCATTTTCCAAATATACGAGATCACTAGATAGATTCCTTTTCTCCTGTTTTATATATTGAATTTTATGTACAGAAATTTTGCATGTTTTACTATTAGTTTATCTTCGGCATTGTATTTTTTTATGTACCCAGAACCCTTTGTTTAAAAATTAGAAATTGAGATATAAGTTAAATATCATAAAATTTATTATTTTAGAGTATACAATTTCAGTGGTGTTTAGTGTATTTACAAGGATGTATAAAACTCAGCACTTTATAATTACAGAATATTTTATCAGCACAAAAAGAAACCCCATAACAATTAGCAATCACTCCCCATGTTCCCCATGTCCCAGCCTCTGGATTTGTCTACTCTGCACATATTATATAAATAGAATTATGCAATATGTGTCCTTTTGTGTCTGGCTTTTATCACTTAGCATGTTTTTAAAGCCATCCATTGTAGCCTGCCTCTATCAGTTTTTCTTTTTATAGCTGAGCTAGAGGCCCGGTGCCTGGAAATTCATGCACTGGAGGTATGCATGGGGGGGTGTCCCTCAGCCTGACCTGCCCCCTCTCACAGTCCGGGAGCCTTCAGGTGTGGGAGGTGACCTGGAGATCAGGGGAAGGTGACATCCCCCTCACACCTCTAAGTGACAGAGAGAGGGAAAGGGTGTTTTTGTGGCTCTGAAGTCCACCTTCTTTCTGTTGCACAGTAGTCAGGTTCCTCTCCCTGTCATTATAAAAAAAAGTTTTGTTCAAGAATAGATGTCAATGATCTATAATTTTGGTTTATTGAGGGAAGTTTCATTTTAGTATCTATCGTGCAGAATTGGCTACAGATATTAGAAGGATGAAATTGGCCTTCTTGATAAATTTCTAAGGGAGGCCAAAAGTACAAAGCTAATTAACATACATGGAGATGAAAACTCGTAATGGCTTTCTTAAATTAAAAAAAGAGGTCTGAAAAATTTTTCCAGGAAAATGATGCTTTGTAATTTAAAAACGTATTTGCTCTCTAACTTAGACTTGTAGTCTTTTTTCTGTAAAATACAAACTCTAGTAATGAAGTAGTGCGTAGTCATAGAGGGACAGAGAAGGCAGAGCATACTTTAAAAAATACAAAGGAAAGTGAGGGTATAGTCTTTCTTATTTTATTTTTAACTAGAGGCCCGGTGCACGAAATTCATGCACGGGGGCGGGGAAGGGGGGTGTCCCTCAGCCCAGCCTGCTCCCTCTCCAATCTGGGACCCCTTGAGGGATGTCCGACGGCCCGTTTAATCCTGATCCTACCTGGATCGGGCCTAAACAGGCCGTCGGACATCCCTCTCACAATCCAGGACTGCTGGCTCCCAATTGCTTGCCTGCCTGCCTTGCTGATTGCCCTTAACTGCTTCTGCCTGCCAGCCTCATCACCCCCTAACCATTCCCCTGCCAGCCTAATTGATGCCTAACTGCTCCCTTGCCAGCCTGTTTGCCCCTAACTGCCCTTCCCTGCAGGCCCAGTTGCCCCCAACTTCTCTCCTCTGCCGGCCTGGTCATCTCTAACTGCCCTTTCCTGCAGGCCTCCTGATTGCCCCCAACTGCCCTCCCTTGCAGGCCTGGTTCCTCCCAACTACCCTCCCCTGCTGGCCTGATTGCCCACAACTGCCCTCTCTTACAACCCATCTATAGTGGCCATCTTCTGTCTACATGAGAGCAGGATCTTTGACCACATGGGGGCAGCCATCTTGTGTGTTGAGGTGATGGTCAATCTGCATATTACTCTTTTATTAGATAGGATAGAGGCCTGCTGCATGGATGGGGGCCATCTGGTTTGCCCTGAAGGGTGTCCCGGATCAGGGTAGGGGTTTCCTTGGGGCGTGGGGTGGCCTGGGTGAGGGGCCTGTGGTGGTTTGCAGGCCAGCCATACCCCTCAGCGACCAAAACAGAGGCCCCAGTATCTGGGATTTATTTATCTTCTACAATTGAAACTTTGTAGCCTGGAGCAGAGCCAAGTCTCCTGCTCCCTCCATGACCACAGCCATTTCTGTTAGGATTTATTTATCTTCTATAATTGAAACCTTGTAGCCTTAAGCGGAGGCCAAGGCAGTTCAGGGTTGCAGAAAGCTTGGCTTCCTCCATTACCGGGGGCAACCCTAGCCTCCTACCCTCTCCAGGTCTGTGGCTGCCGCCATTTTTGTTGGAATTTATTTATCTTCTATAATTGAAACTTTGTAGCCTTGAATGGAGACCTGGGCTGGCCAGGATGTACAGAAAGCTTGGCTTCCTCCATTGCCAGGGAAACTCAAGCCTCCCTCCTTCTCTCTTTGTGGCCACAGCCATCTTGGTTGGGGTTAATTTGCATGCTTGCTCCTGATTGGCTGGTGGGTATGGCTTTTGGTATAGCAGAGGTATGGCCAATTTGCATATTACTCTTTTATCAGGTAAACTTGATTTTAGAGAGAGGAAGTGAGAGAAAGAGAGAAACATCAATATGAGAAAAACATTGATTGGTTCACTTCCCACATTCCCCCTGACAGAGGATCGAACCTGCAACCTGGATATGTGCCCTGACTGGGGATTGATCCTGTAACCTTTTCTTAAACAGACCATGCTCCAACCAGCTGAGCCACACTGGCCAGGGTGAGGATATAGGTTTTTAAAAGATAAAGGCCAATGTAAAATTTATGTCAGTGTTTAGACCTTGAGGTTGGTAGACTGAGTAACTTCTTAGGGTTTTTGCTACTGAAAGGCCAGTTAAGCAGACTGGGAAATTTCCAGAAATTGGGGAGTTGAATAATTGTTAACTATTAAACTGTCTCCTCCTCTTAGAAGCCTGCTGTGACCTTGCCAGGCGTAACTTAATTGCTCCCCCTTGCATGCTTCCCTCCTTTTAAACATGGTGTTTCTGTCTCCCTCAATTAGGTTGTGAATTTCTTTAGGGCAGAGATGTCATATCTTATTCTGTATTTTTAGCATCTAGCATAATAGCTTACACACAGTAGACCCTTTTAACGTTGGCTGAACCACTCCTTGGTATGAGGCTATAACAAATGAGAAGAAACAACTGCTGTAGCCGTCAGAAGGGGAGATTGAAATGAGAGTTAGGATGTGGCCAGGAACAGAGGAAACCAGAGAGAAGATAGAAACCAGAGAGAAGATTTTTGTTTCATGTGGTGCATCGAGCTATTTCCTGGTCTCATTTCCGTGAGACTTTGGCTGGTGGCTTGAAATTCCTTTGTTTACTTAGCAGACATTGAGACACGCAAGTTGTGGGGGTGACAGAACATGTCACTTTAATGCAGCAGAGTGAAGCCACATAGAGGCATGTGCATACATACAGTATCACTCGGTGGAAGAGGGGGTCGGGCCTTCATAGAAGGTAATGTTGTAGCTGAACAGGAGAAAATACCTCCCTCCGAGCAAGCAGTCTGTGAAGAGAGGCTCAATAGAGCGCAGTAGAGCCTAGCAGTGGCCGCAGATGGGAGCAACTGGTACACGCGGGCAGGTACTGGAATTAGTAGCGATAGTTGTGCCACCTTGCGAATATACTAAAAAGACGACAGAACCATATTTTTAAGTGGTGAGTTTGATAATATGTGAATTATATCTCAATTTAAAGAGAGAGACATACGAAGTGTTCCTGAAACAAGCAGAAACAGTGGAATAAAAAAGGCCAGGATAGGTTTGCAAGAAACGCAGTGGTAGAGAATCGACAATACTTGGGGACTGGACATTGGCAGTGTTCCCAATGAAATAGAGGTTTATTCTGATTATTCTAATTTGTCTGATTCACTTGCTAGGGAAAGACATTCTAGAAAAGCACATTTGGAGAGGTACAGAATGAAGTGCGTGAGATGTTTTGAAGGAGCAATCAAGGCAAGCAGTTAAAGGTGAAGGCCTAGATTTTAGGAGAGACTCTGGGACTAGAGAAATGAGTGTGTAAGGAGTTGACTGCAGTCAGTCAGACTGCTGATAGAGGGTATCTTGCCCTCCCCTGTCGCCACCCCAAATAAGCAGGTCGTGTCTTATTGGCTCCTTTTCTCCACGCTGGGGTAGAAGTAGTGGTGGTTGCTCTTTTTAAACAAATCTGAATCTTTATTTATTTTACTTTTCAGGCAGAGGCGAGGCTGGCAGCAAAACGGGCTGCCCGGGCAGAAGCGAGAGATATTCGCATGAGAGAACTGGAACGACAGCAAAAAGAGGTAATTGGGGGGAGTCACCCTAATTCCGTGCTAGTCTCAAAAAAAAAAATAAAATTTATACTTGGCTAGTTTACTTCTGAAGTAAACCTAATTTCCTTTGAAACACTGGGAAGAGTGTAATCTGTGGTATGGTGTCTTAACAATCCATTATACATCAGCAAGTTAAATACGATATTTGTTTTAAATAACAACAGCAAACATATAACTCTTGCTATGTTACCCACTATAGTTTGAAATGTCCTAGAATTTCAGTTAATTATATTATGATATCTGCACAATAAAGCACTGAGACGTTACTGAGCCTTATAGTTTTTAAGCATATTTAATAACGGAAGAGAATATTCTTGTAAGAAAATGAAAATCAACAAAGCAACAAACTGTAAGACTTGTAGGTCTCCAATGTTGTGTAACAAAGTCCGGTACCCATATATAGGATCAAAAACTACTAGAAAGAAGTGGTTACTATCAATACTTTGTCTATGGTGGAATTATGATTGATTTTACTTTTCCATAGTTAATAAATTTCAGTATGCTTTTGTCATCAGAAAGAAAAGCAAAATCAAAATTTAAAAATAGGTATATAGAGATTTGGCTTCTTAAAAATGAAGCAAATACTCTCTCTCTTTTTTTTTTACCCTTTCCTCTGACATTGACCTAACTCCCATAAAAATATTTATGATGCTAAAAAAAAATATATGATGCTGTATTAATGCAAAGTGGGGAGAACCTGCAGGGTAGATTTCAGCGCTTTATTTTGACATTGGTGGTTTATCTTCTGCTAGTGGATTAAGAGGAATGCATAGTTCCCATATTGTTACAGCTAAAAACAAGCAAAATCGCTAATACGTCGTAATATTTTTTAACTTCAAGTATAGTTTTAAATATTGAATGCAGTTCTTGGCTTGAAACGAAAATGTTGTAATGCATTGTCTTTTATACTCCTAAAATTATAGTAAATTATAAGGAGATAATTATTAAATATAACTTCTATTTATGGTCCTCTAAAAAAACAGAGAACCATATGTCTCTTATTATTGAACATATTTAGCTTAGTAATTTTCTGTATTTTGAATGTGTAACTTTGAGTCAACAATCTGCACTTGAGGGCCAATGTATATGATTACGACTTTTCAGAGAATGCAGTGACTCTCGGAAACTCTTTAGTTTATGAAACTTTTGCATTCGTAGCATTCTCATCATTCCTTTGATCGGAAGTGGGGACAGATTCACAAGTGGCTGGTAGGCCAGGATTGCCTGTCCTGCATGTTGTGATCACTTGCTGAAATAATGCAGTCTTGAAGTAAAACATTGACTAATGGTTTGCAAAGTAGAAGTGGTTGGCATGTTTGAACCTAAAGGTCAGAGTTTCTCTCTTCTGTCTTTAGTTAATTATATTATGTACTTGGAGTCCAGCCTTTTCGGTTGTAGTCTACAATCTCACACTCATCTAAGGAATACTATTGACCAAGAAACATTGAGTAGATGAATATTTTTTTCTTTCTGTGGCTTTGTTCTTCTTTCCCTTCAGTTTGTTCTTCTCTCCCTCTTTCCTCCTCTCCCCTGACTCTTGCTCCCTTTTTCCTTCTTCCCTATTGTTGTTGTCATCGTCATCCTCCTCATCATAGTAGTCCTTCCTCCTCATCGTCTTCATTGTCCTCTTCATCATCATCCTCGTCCTTGTCTTCCTCCCCCCCCCCTCCTCCTCTTCTTCTTCTCCTTCTCTCTCTCTCTCTCTCTCTCTCTCTCTCTCTCTCTCTCTCTCTCTCTCTCACACACACACACACACACACACACACACACATACACACTAAGTTTGCAGGGTCTTCATTGAGAGTCATTCTTCCATCTCCTCTGAAAATTACTCTTAATTTTTCAGCAATCTCATTTTCTTTTCAGTCTTCTACCACGACTCCCAAATTTGTTAGCTACAAGAGCAAATTGTAAATATTAGTTACTGTGAATCATTCCTAACTGAAGTTTTTTCAGTGTTGATGAGTTCCCCAATTGTCTCCTGTTGTAGGGGTTCTTAACTTGGTATGTGAATAGGCTTGGGGCATGAAGCCATAAAATCTCACACAAAAAAGTTTTGAATATATATATATGAAATGCCCATGTGTATTTTTAGCATCAGATACTAAAAAGAACTGTGTAATCCCTGAAGGGTAAAGAACTACTGTTTAATTATTGCTAAGTCAGCAACTTTTATAAGAAAATCCCTTTTATAGCAGCATTTTAGGGTACAACAGGAATTAAAATATGACTATATTGACCTATAATTTAAAACATTGTCATACTTCTCCTTGTGGTATTTTAGAAAATAGAGAAAAAAGATGTTTGATTACTTGGAAATGGAATCTGCATAGTATTATCTGCATGTAACTGGATTAATATTACTAATGGTGTGTTGAGAATGTTTTGTGTGAATAAAAGAAATCACTTTTGCTTGCAAATTTTCTATGGAAATAATAGTTGAATTTCTTCTTTTAATTATGTATTATAGTTCTAAAATTAAATTGCCTAAGATTTTAATATCTTAGGGCAGACCAAAACATTATAAGCAAAAAGCCTATATTAAAAGTTTAATATTTGATTCCCATATTCAGAGGCCATGAAGATAGACATAGTGCAGTTCAGACAGCGAGTGTGCTAGATTTTTATGGAAGGGGGACAATTTGGTTTAGAGGCTTAGGTAGATGCCGGTGGCAGCTGACACAAGTTTTGAATGATAGCTCAGACTTGGGCATGCAAAGAAGATGGGGTTTAGTTTCAGATAGGAGTAATTATCACTTCTAACCTCTTCTGACACTTGCTTTTACTCCTTTCAAACTGATATTTCATCATTTTTTATCTTATTCTAGTCTCTAGCTACTTTCTGTCAATGAACCTGTAACAGAAGTTGGCATGTGATACAATATAAAACATACATTACTAATAAATGTATAATAAAATAATGTATATACAAACGGTAGGATTGTCAGTTATTAAAAAGAGAATCTTCCCATATGAAAAAATTTCTAATTTTAATCCTTTTTTTGTGTGCGGGGATGGGATGTTGAAATGTGAGAAGGGAAAGCAAGGGCATGAGGCTTAGGAATGAAGCTTACTCTGATGTTCTGTATGTGAACATTGATTGTCCTAATGTTTTTACCTCTGTTTTCAACTCACATCTTTATGGGATGTGCTTTTTAGAGGTAGGTTTTTAAAAAGTACTCTTGTGTGGTAGGTGGAATGAAAAGGAAGGACAGAATAGAATGAAGGCTGAACGTTAAACTGTGTATGTCATGCTAGTATCCCAAATAATATTGGGAGGGGACATGTCGAATTAATTTGCTTTTATAGCACAGGCTCTTTAACCAACTTAACTAGCCTAGAACTAGTCACCACTTAATAAACTATATCTCTTCTGCTGGGCTAATGCATATGTCCCCAAAACTTTTGTGGTATCTCCTGATAGTTAAAGGAAGGGAAGAATTTTGCTTGGCTTTTTACAGATTACCTGTTTCTATTATTATAACAGAAATATAAATCATTGAGGAATTTTCCTAAAGATCAGAATATCCCATTGGATATTGATTTATTGAATCATACATTGCTTATAAATAGACTTCTGAACAGATTTGATCAAATGTATCAATGTACACAGCAGATGACAGACAGTAGATTTTTGCAATTATACTCAAAGTCATGACTAAAATAAGGCATTAACTGTGGTGTTTTAGTTGAATTCCTATTTCTGTATTTGAAATGAATCATCAGACATAGCCACATCTCTTTGTTATACCTGCATAATGAACATGCTGTATGGCCACGGGATGTTTGAGATATTGATTCATTACTGTTATCAATTGTGACCTCCTTTAGACCAGTTGTGTATATACCTTAGTCAATGCAAATTACTTTAGTACTTTGGACTTTGAAAATCTGAAAGAGCACAAGTTTCTTACTGTTTCAGTTGGTTAGATTCTAGGAACTAGTTATTTGATTTCACATGACTCAGGACTTAATGCTCCAATGCTAATAACTGAATGGAAAAGTTGAGAATTACGTTTAATTTAGTCATCTATTAGGTTGTGGCCAGTTTTCTTTGCTATCTTCATAAGGCATACCCCTTCTTAACTTTGTCAGTTCTAAAATGTTTATCCAATTCTTATTATAAGTAGTTTTTTGTATTAACAATACACAGTCAGGGGCTATTTCATTTAGCTATTCTTTTCCAGAGAAGGAAAAAAAGAAATTCTTTGTAGTGAGCAGAAAATTATGACCTAAATCTTTTAAAAGCAGTACACTGTCTCCTTACTACATCTCTAACAAAGTAAACATTTCTTCTTGTCTTGCATAAACTAACATTCACAGTGAAAATATAGATAAAAAATCTACTTTCTAATGTTAAACTCAATCTCTGTTTAAGAATACTTATTTTTATCTCGGTATATTGAGCTGTCTTTGTCATATACAGATGACATTCCACAAATGGTCAGACAAACATAAACTTGTTAAAATAAAAACTTTTCCAAGATGATCTCTACTTTCTTTCCAACTGAAGCATGCGGCTGCCCCAGACTCAGCTTTTGAAACGCAGTTGTTGGTACCTGCTTGCTGTAAGGAATGTGCGGCTGTGCTCTGAACTGACCTGCCTTCACCCAGTGGTTCTTCTAGATAATCCTCTGTTCAGCGGTTAATTCTCCATGTCCTTTCTCCTTTCCCAGGAAGATTCCGAAAGGGCCAGGTATTCCCACCGGTCCAGTCATCACCGTCCTTCTCTGGTTTGTAATGACCTATGAACTTGCCTCTGGTACTCTTTCCTCACTAACTTAATGCCGTCACTCACAAACTTTTGTTTTTATTTTCATCAGGGAGTTGAGGATGCATTGTCCATTCGAAGTCTTGGCAGTCACAGGGTTGGTATTTTGTTTACACGATAGCAAAGCTTACGTGTCTGAGCTTTCTGCAGCACCATTGCTAAGCGATATGATAACGCTCATATATTCCTTTGCCTTTTTTCCCCCCTTTGCCTTTTTTTTTAAAGAAAATATTGGCAAAGCTCTTTCATTGGAAACTGATGCTTTCTCTCAAATTATTGCTAAAAAATCAATGCTAAAAATCATAGATATGTTCGTCTATTTTTTATAAAAGAACTTGATTTTTAAAAATTATTGCAAAATAATAAGGCTGATTTTGTAGAATGACATCTGCATGGTTCTTTCAGATTTTTCCTACTTTCATATTTAAAAAAATTTTTTTCTCCTTGCTGCAAAAATCCATTAATCTGTTGTCCTTGGATAGACGATGTATGAGATGTTAAACTTGATAAGAACAGATGCATAAGCCAAATGGCCAAGAAGTGATTAATATATTTTAAAAATAATTTGTTAAGTGATAAATATTTTGAAGTTTGCGTGACTAATTGTAGTTTTAGCACATGGAAAAATTGAGCTACTGATTTGAAAAATTCCTGCTTGTCATGTTTATAGAAATTATCATGCTTCAACATTTTGATTAACATTTGGTAGTATGTCTCAAGTTTTTAACATGCATTGTTGTATATTAAGATAAATGGAAAATCGCTTGTTAAAAAGACTTGCGTATTGTGCCAATACACTGATCTCTCTCTTTAAACTTTAAAGCAATTCTTTTAATGTGCACATTGGTATACTTAACACAAAGATGTTTCATCAGTAAAATGATCTATCATATTAAGGTCTATATTTGTTTATTTTTCCCTAAGTCTAATTTTCTTCCCATCTTATATAATGTCTAAAAATATACTGTAATAAACTGAGTATGTTCCAGTATATTAGTTATGGATGTGTTTGTATTCTTAAATAATTCTTTACTCTGGTTATATTACTTTTGGTGAGTATAATCTGTCTTTTTAGAATAAGTTAGTAAGCCAGTTTTTGAATCAGATCTTTAGCTTAATTATAAAAGTTTAGATTTATAATAGTATTAACAAGCCTTTATATAAATCTAATCATCAGCTTCAGAATGATTTTATAGGAGAAAAACTTCAAGGTCATAAGTTTGTTATCTTTCTCTCTGGAGATATATACATATGTATATGTATGTATATAGACATGTATATGTTACATGTGTATATGTATGTATAACACATGTTTATATGTATATGTGTGCACAAACATACTTTGAGAAGAATCACACAGGGAGTTAGTCAACAAAAGATTAGAAGCTGAATGTCTCTGAGGGCTTTGAAAATAATCCCTTTTCTCCTCCTTTTGAAAAATGTCTGGCTTTTTTTATTTGCTTTCCATTATAATGTTCATAGATGAAGTTTCACACAGTTATTATTAAGCTGGTTATTTATAAATTAGGTGCCCGATGCACAAAGATTCATGCAAGAAGGCCCTTCGTTCTGTGGGCTTCCGGCACCACCTTCACTCCGGCCAGAGCCACCTTTCTCCTTTCACTCTGGCTTGGAGCTGCCTTTCCACCTTCTCACACTGCCCAAAGGCCTGGAGTGGCTGGGGTGGTGTGGAATGCCTGTGTCCTGCCCCTGGCCACTCGGTGCTTGCATATGCAAATTAACCCAGCAGCTTTGTTGGGATAATTTGCATGCTCACTCCTGATTGGCCTGTAGGAGTCACGAAAGTATGGTCATTTTGCATATTTTTCTTTTATTAGTGTGCTTTGTATGTGTTCTTAGGGAAATTTGGTTATAGTATATTGGCTTAAACCTTTGATAAAGTCATCCAAGTTTGACCTAATTTGGGAGCCTTTAAAATATATCTGCAAACAAAAAAGAAATTTTAAAGTAAACTGATAGGGGATTATTTACACAGTGTCTATAAAGTAATGAGTTGATTTTCTTTTTATGGAAATTATATTATTAAATATATTTAAGTTATAACTAGAACTCTCATAGTATTTTATTCATTATGGTAATTATGAAAAATTTGTTACTGTTGGAAAAAGAGTAAAGTTCCCCCCCAAAATAATTCAGTGTGCAAATTTAAATATAAATAAAAATGTTAGCCCTACCTATTTTAGCTCAGTGGGTAGAGTGTCGGCCCATGGACTGAAGAGTCGCAGTTTGATTCCACTCAAGGGCATGTACTTAGGTTGCAGGCTTCATCCCTAGCCCTGGTCAGGGTGCATGCAGGAGGCAACCAGTTGATGTTTCTCTCTCTGTCTCTCCCCCTCCCTTCCACTCTCTCTAAAAATTGATGGAAAAATATCTTTGGGTGAGAATTAATAAAACATAATAATAAATAAAAATTAAAATTTAGACTGTAGGAGATTTCTAGTACTATACTGTTTGTGTATACATTCAGCCACTTTTTTCTTTTTTAATTTCAGAGAGGAAGGGAGAGGAAGAGAGCCAGAAACATAAATGATGAGAAAGAATCATTGATCAGCTGCCTTCTGCATGCACCCTACTAGGGATCCATCCCTAACCTGGGCATGTGCCCTTGACTGAAATCGAACCCAGGACCCTTTAGTCCGCAAGCTGATGCTCTGTCCACTTAGCCAGACCAACCAGGGCATCAGCACATTTTAAATATTACACAATAAGTCTGAAAGCTCACTAATAACATTGTTTAAAAGATATAATTAAGATTAGTTTTTTCCTTTTAACTAGATAATATTGAAAGGTCTAAGTTTTCATCAGATTATTTGCTTTTTAAATTATCTTTACTATCTACATTAAGCTGAATGAGTGGACACATTTTATTCTCTGTAAAAATAAATGTGATGGCCTAAAGTACTGACCTAAATTTTATCGGAGTTTGCTTAATTTGGGGGTTTTGGTATTTCTCTGCCTATCTTTTAAAAAATATTTTTCTTCTGAGCCGTATATTTAAATGTCTAACACTTTTGGACTTTGTATTTGATATCTGAATGTTAGAAGTACCGGGATGCGGAGCAGATGTGGTTATGTTGTATTCTTAGGACTTTGATGTTTCCTATTGTACAGTTAACTGTCAGTCACTGCCTTCTTGAGAGGTGGCCTGCCAGCAGTTGTTTGAACTGGAAATGGTGTCAGCGCAAGAAGCGTTCTGTATAAAAATAAAAAGAGCAAACCTAGCTCAAAACTCTGAGTGGTAGGTTTAGGGGAGGGAGGATTAAATGAAAGCCTTGAGTTTAGAATTGAAACTGTTGCTTTAAAAAACAATCTGCCTTAAAAAGCATCTTGGTCATTGCTTTATATACTGAAATATGGTAGGTAGACATCCAAAATTAGAAAATGTGGCCATCTTGCATCTGAGCAGTAGGGATATATTGGTATTCCTCGCTGTGGAGATTTTTATTGTTGTATGTATTAGTTCCTGGTTATGTGTCAATGACCTCAGTATAACTTTAATACGCTTGCAATTTATGTTTTTTTATTTACTGTTACACTGTTTAATTCCTTTGAAGAGCCCATCGAAGGACATAGCTGGGACCCATTGGAGCAGAGCCAGTATACCCAAAAGGAAAGACATCATGGTGTGTAGTCCAGAAAATTGTGCAGTGTTAGTATTATGCAGTCATTGTTGACTCTCAGCGTTCTGGGGGCTTGAGTAATAGGTACGTTCTTGGAGAAATTGACACTCACCGAACTTCGTTTCTACAGTCATTTTGCTATACTTTTTTTTGATCTTTTTTTTTTTTTTTTCCAAAATGAAAACCTTCAGACAGGTATTGCAAATTAAAAAATGCTTTTTATAATAGCTTATAATAGCAGATTTGGAACGTTTTAGCTAGACCTTCATATTTTCAGTTTTCCCTTCTTTGTGAAATATTATGTTTTTAAGCACTATTAGGGGGAATTCTTGTTTTACCCAATTGTTCTTATAGCATTTAAGGTGTCCAAATTATGGATTTTC
The DNA here is from genome assembly GCA_004026805.1 of Lasiurus borealis. Taxonomy (NCBI): domain Eukaryota; kingdom Metazoa; phylum Chordata; class Mammalia; order Chiroptera; family Vespertilionidae; genus Lasiurus; species Lasiurus borealis. The sequence goes on along the minus strand of PVJN01014593.1, from coordinate 17,891 downwards.
CTACCAGATATATTCAGCAATCTCTAAACCAGCTGAATGAACTCTGCATTATATTTTGGAAAGGGAAAATTGAAATATGTTCATTTCAATTCAGCTTGTTAAGTCCTGTGCCTTTGGAAAATGCCATTGGTGCTACAGTGAGAATGAGAAGAAATAAGACATGACTGTTCTCTTCAGCGAACTTATCTGGTTGGGAGGATGGAATAGTTTATATGCTAGGATGTGTGGCTTGAGTAATACAGACTTTGGTCATGGTATTTTTTTAAAACCAAAAGGATATTTTATTGACTGAGAAGAGAAATTACATTTCTTTTGAGAAGGAACTTTATTTTTAGGGATATGTCACCATACAGTGACATTTTACTATTGTACATCATTTACTAAGTGCACATCTTTATCCTAGCCTGCATGGCTCAGTGGTTGAGCATTGACCTATGAACCAGGAGGTCATGGTTCAATTTTCAGTCAGGGCATATCCCGGGTTGCTGGCTTGATCCCCAGTAGGAGGCATGCAGGAGGCAGTTGATTGATGATTATCATTGTTGATGCTTCTATCTCTCCCTCTTCCTTCCTCTCTGAAATTAAACACACATATACACATTAAATGCACACCTTTAAACATTTTTAAAAATTTTGGATAAATAAGATTTTTCACGTAGGTAACAACACTTTATTGCTTGCCTTCTGTGTTAATTTCATAGTAATATAATAAAAACATTGCAAATGCAGATATTTTATTCTAATACTTTTTGGTATTTATTATAATACCATTTTTACTGAATTTATACCATAGCCTTATATTATTGAAATATATATTTTGGAGTTTTTTTTTATATCTTTTTGTAAATGACCATGTCATTGGACATGAAGGGAGGACCTTGGTTTTGTTTGAACTTTCATGGTACTGCCTTAGAACTAGAATTTGCAATTTGGTCTTCCTACAGTTTCAAACTTTTTCAAATTGCAATATACAACAAGAAATACACTTTACTGTGATCCAGTATACACATGCAGATATGTACCTGTGTGTTTATATATTATATAAGTATATAAAATATATTATTGAAAATTTACAAAATAATATTCTTACTGTGCACGATAAACTTTTTTAAAAAAATATATTTTATTGATTTCTTACAGAGAGGAAGAGAGAGGGATAGAAAGTCAGAAACATTGATGAGAGAGAGACATCGATCAGCCGCCTCCTGCATGCCCCACACTGGAGATGTGCCCGCAAGCCAGGTACATGCCCCAGACTGGAATCAAACCCGGGACCTTTCAGTCCGCAGGCCAATGCTCTATCCACTGAGCCAAACCAGTCTCGGCTACACTCTGTTTTCTATTTCATTTTTAAAAAATGCTGGTTGAACCCATAAATTGATTTCATGACCTACTAATTAGTTGCAGCCTACATTTAGGAAAACATTACTTTAGATCAGTTTTCAATATTATTCCCTAAAACCCTAACTGGGTAGAAGAATTGCAAAAGAAAGATATTTTATTTATTGATTGATTAATTAATTTCAGAGAGGAAGAGAGGGGGGGAGATAGAAACATCAATGATGAAAGAGAATCATTGATTAGCTGCCTCCTGCACTCCCCACACTGAGTTTCGAGCTTGCAACACAGGCATGTACACTGACTAGGAATCGAACCGTGACCTTCTGGTTCATAGGTCAGTGTTCAACCATTGAGCCATGCTGGCCGGAATAAAGATATATTTATCAAAGTACTGAGGAACTTACTCATTGCTTTTATTTATTTATTTTTTTATGCATTGTTGTTCTGGGTAAGATTGCTTAAAAAATATAAACTAGAATGCTTAACAAATGAATGGTAGGAAACCACAAATCTAATTTCTTTGGATTTCAAGTGTAATGGTACTCACATTATCTTTTCTTTTTTAAAAAAATTCTCATCCAAGGATTTTATTAATTTTTATTAATTTGAGAGAGAGGGAAGGAGAAAAAGAGAGAGAGAAACATCAAAAGATTGCCTCCCCTATACACCCAACTGGGGATAGAACCTGCCAGCTCTCAGTACCGGCCCTGACTGAGAGCTGAGCCCCAGCTTTGTGGTGTATGGACGACACTCCTACCGACTGAGCCACCTGGCCGGGACATCTTATTTCCTCAGCGATTCTACATGAAATACAGTTTTCTGATCTTATAAATTTCACATATTTTTCTTTGGTTTATATTTAATGCCACAATTGTACGTATGCTGTGCATTCCATGCTGTGCACGGACGAGCTTTCCAGTTTGGTTCAGCGTTTTTCATAGGGAAGGTTCTCGAGGAGGAAGTTTTTCAGGAGTGTGTCCATGAGCAGGTCCGGGGGAATTCCCTTATTTTGGTGCTGCCACTGTTTTCTGAAAGCTTGATGAGTGGTGTGCCCTTGCCTCATTGCCTGTCCATGCCTTGTTCAAAGATAGGAAGTGATGGTGACAGTCACAATGATACAGAGTAAAACATCTTTTGTCTCCAGAATGCTGAATTCCTGCATTTAAAGCCTTCCTGATTATGAGCTCTCTATTTGAAAGAGAACATGCAACTTTACATATAATTTAACAATAACTTATACTAGCGAATAGTTTGTGGGGGACTATTCTTTAATTCACATGTAATAGCTTTTATGTGTAATAATTTTGGAGTTTTAATAACTTGCAAATGTTGATTCCCCCCCCCCCCCCTTTTATAATTCTGATTTTGGAAATGCAACTTTCATCTTTTTTTGAAATCCAGTATGATCCTCTCAAGGACAGATCGTCCAGACTTTCATCATTAGTATGTAGCGCATGACTTTTTGTTAAATGTAGTTTTACTTTATAAACCCCTACTGATGCTAACACTGAATTGTGACTAACTTTCACAGGTTTGTTACGATGTTTGGGGGGGAAACATATGACTCACAAAGCAAAACTGTTGTTTTGCAATTTTGGCATACTTAAGATTTGAGAAATATTTTCCTTTTAGAATTTTAAGATTAGATAAAAATGATTTGCTTCCCTCTTCAGTGCTATGAGTGGTAGTAATATATTTTCTTAAAATGATGGACTGTTCAGCTGGCATGTGTCATTGCCCTCGTAGACAGGTTTCTAAAAGGGTTTTGATTGACACAGAGCTGTAGCTGCACAGGCTTCCCTAGGTGTCACAGCTGGCAGGGGACAGAAAAAGTCCAGCAGTGACAGGTGACTCCTGAAACATCAGTTATGTCCACTAATGTTTTCTTGACTTGGTTTGTTTTTTTATGGCATGTCATTTTAACTAAGTATAGCATGTTTTTATTTGGTTAATATTATGTCAATAGATTGTCTGAGTTTCTAAATATATAACACAGCTTTTAAAATGTCCAGGGAATTGTATGAAAAGAAAGGTACACATATTCAAAAAAGAGAAATGAATGTATAATTACTGATTCGTTACCTAGCTGTGCATGTCAGTGAGTTTGCCTAGAGCAGACTGTTGGTAGGTAGGTATGACACGGTAGCTGCACTTCCTCATTTCCGGCGAGCATTACACACCTAGATTGGATTTCTTGTCTACAGTTGACCTGTTTAGTACTGTTGCTGTCCTGTATCCCACATACACCCTTGGCTCTGTACTCCTAGAGGAAGTTCTGTATCAAGACAGTGCTATCTTCCAAGCACTCACAGAAGATTATTATCCAATAATGCTGCTACTCCGGACAGCGTACCATCTGGCTCTGTACTCTTGAGCGGTACATGCTATGGGGCCACTCACTAGGATTAAGAGTGCTATCTGGGGCAATGCAATGTCATGCCCTGTGTTATCTCAGTCTTGTTTTTGTTGGTCCAAACCACGATTCTTGTCACCTGTACCTTCATAAAAAAGACAGAGCGACTCAAACGAGGTGTGGGATGAAGGTCCTCACAAACATCCTGCCTGGCTCAGAGTCTTAAGTTTTTGTTTTTGCTTTTTGGCTCGGCACTGAGCTGGATGGCAGGGGGTGAGACAGGGGAAGTGCCGATGTGTGGAGAGGTGGCATACCTTAGCCCAGTGGTCGGCAAACCCATTAGCCAACAGAGCCAAATATCAACAGCACAACATTGAAATTTCTTTTGAGAGCCAAATTTTTTAAACTTAAACTTCTTCTAACGACACTTCTTCAAAATAGACTCGCCCAGGCCGTGGTATTTTGTGGAAGAGCCACACTCAAGGGGCCAACGAGCCACATGTGGCTCGTTTGCCAACCACTGCCTTCGTCAGTCAAGTGCAATGTATCACTTACTAACAGGTGCAATTGCATGTAGATTACTCTGTATCTCATACGGACCTTTCTGTCTGTAACTTCATTACATTATTTTTCAAAATTCACTGTATGATCATTCATCTTCCAATATTGAACTTAAAAAATGTACTTCCAGAACCATTCTTACAGCCACTCGTCTGGAACGAAGAAGAGAGCTTCCGGCTCCCACAAAGACCCACTGGTTAGTTCTGTTCTGCCTCCTGCCGCAGTGGCGGCACTGCTGTAAGATTCACCGCTTGCTGTTAGGAGACTTAAGAATTACGGCTGCTTTCCTGTGCTCCTAAGGCATCACTGAAATTTCATAATCTACTGAAACGTGGTTTATCAGAACCTTATTTAAAAATAAATTTGCTTTAATTTATAAGAATTAATACTAAGTTAATATATGTTAACCCCAGGGACTAGAGTTAGAAAGGTGTTCATCACAAGAAGTTCATTAACAGCATATTTTCATTTATGATCTGTCCTTTGGAACATACCTCAAGAATAGGGTTAGTGAGATTCTTACTTTAGAAATTTAAGTTGATTTAGTTGTGGTTCTATAGGCAGTACCAAATTCCCAGAAAGGTTTGATTCTGAAAGTTTGTTCGTAGGTCAGATTTGGGGAAGTTGGAATGAATTTTCTGGAAGAAACATTAAGGCATGTGATGGCAGAGGTCCCATGCTGTCTTGCAGAAAACTCCTTTAACTTACAATATAATTAAATTGCATAAGTAATAGTGCGCTCCATTCCAGCCACATTGCTGAGCAACATTTCTGTGGGGAGGTGGGGGGGAGGCGGGGTACCCAGAATGCCCATTTGGGGTGCTAGGAGCACCCCTTTCCTGTTGGGCTACACAGCACTGCCAAAGGAATGCAGTTCCAAGCTCCCTGCTCTGCCCATTGCTCGGGCGGAGAGAGGGTCAGGAGACCGCGGCTGGTAGAAGGGAGGAGGGAAGAAAGGATTTAATGGAGAGACTTCAGTGAGAAGCCCTGGCGGGTGCAGTATTGGGAGCTCTGAAGAGGGGTGAGTCACGGGGCCTCCTTGAGGGTGTGGTACCGGAAGGTAGGGTCAGGAGTGGCAGGGGTGGGGAAGGAGTCAGGGATTGCCTAAATTTCCTTAACTTTGGTCAGAAAAGATGGCTGGAGAAGTTAGAAAGAGAATTTTCTCCCTTTCAAGTCACTACAATATATAAAATTACCGTTTTGTATTGTGTATTGAAAATGAACCACCGTAGATGGTTTAGACCAAACCATATTTAGTATTGTTCTCTCTTTCTCTCTGGTAATTTAATTTGAGCAGTTTATTTTGACAAATAATGGGACTAGGAGAAGCTTGGAAAGAATTACTGTTTAATAATACCTATGTCATTGGATTTAAAAAGTGGTAATTATTCAGTTGTCCTGGGTTTTTCAAGGACATTCCTGAGTATGACACGAGAATATATCACTTACTTTTTCCATTCAGTTTTGCCTGTGGGTTTATAATCTTGTTTTTACAGTAAGAATGAGTAAGTACTTGGTTTGCAAACAACCTTAAGTCGTGGTTTTGGAGATGTAGGGGGTTGGCGATATCAGATTTTGCCTTTGTATGTTGTGAAATTAACAACATTTAACTTCAGAAAAATGTGTTTAATTTGGTTTTTGCAGAGCGGCCTCTACTTTGACCAGAGAAACTATAGCAGCCTTAGACATAGCAAACCCAGCTCTGCCTACTACACTCGGGTTTGTCCACAGTTTTTCGTCTTCATGTGTTTTCTCCAACTTTAACACATCTGTAATCTTCTGTTTTGTATTTTGACTAGTTAAAACTAACCTGTGAATGGTTGTGTGTAGACTAGTTTGTGGTCACTGAATTCATACAATCTGTGTGAGTGTAAAATTAAACTGTGGCAACTATTGAATCACCATGTTTGCAAATGAGTACCATTTCCTCCAGTTTTTTCTAATGAAAAATATTTAACACACAAAATGTTCACAGAATTATGTAGTGACCACTTAATAACTACCATTTAGATTTCTACAATTAACATTTTACTCTATTTCCTTTATATCATTTCACTGTCCTTTTATTCATCCATCCTTTAATTCAGTTTTTTGGGGGAATGCATTTCGGAATAAGTTGTAGGCATCAGTACACATGGATGCCTTATTAGTAAAAGCTTACGTGTGAAAATTTACACTATAAGTGGAATGGGAAGAATGTGATTATTTGTTAAATGTTAGAATCTTTTGGGGACATTGGGCACATCATATATTTATAACACCTCAAATACATGGCACACAGTACCCTTAACATACTTCAGTTGTCCAAGGCGGCACACACAACTTACATACTCTTGTTTTCCATGTCTGTTTGGGCTTGGTAAAAAAGAATTGACAGTTGTGTCTTCAAATGACATCAGGAAAAGAGGTTTAATTCCTTGTTACGAAATGCTGTGCCTTGGCAGTGTATGGATTCATCGTGACCAGTACACTTAACTGATGAAGGCGCTTTGTCCATGGCTTGTTTTGAAATACTCTTTCCCACTTGGAAAGAGTGTTTACAGTGATAACTCAGAGCTCATTTTTGTGGTTCCCCAGTAAAGAGGCCCAGGCCATTTGGAGAGTGTCATGAGATGATTGAAAACATCCCAGGTGCTGCTGGTGGCTGAAATGTGGCCCGTTTGGCACACGCCCTGTGCCATGGCCCTCATTTCCCGAGACTCAGCGTGCTGCCCCATCTCCTAACATTCATGTCCCATCTCCTACATTCATGTTCGGAGACCAGTGGGGCTTAACACATTCATAGAAAACGATTCCCAGGCTTTTTCTTTCTTCCCCCATACAATTCCTATTTGAAAAGATTAGTAATGATTAAACTTTGCTCACTGTAGGCATTATTCAAGTACTTTAAGCACTCAGGAGTTGCTAATGAATTATGGAGTACATGTAAACAACAGTTGTTTGCTCTCACGATGGTGAGAGTCATTCATTCTCTCTCTGTTTCTGGATAAGGCTATACATTCATTATACCTGAATTCTTTCGTTTTGTCTTTGTTTCTTAGCAGTCTTCTTCCCTGTACAGTGACCCTCTGGCAACGTCTAAGAGCACCAGGGTTAGTACTGCCTGGGGAGTGTGTTGCCTTCAGAGCTCCCGGCTGCTTTTCTCGGGGTTACATCCTGTGCTTCTCTCACAGGCCTCCCCTCTGACAAACTCTGCCCTGCTGAAAAGTGCCAGTCTGGTTTGTATCTCCTCCCCCAGCCTGCGCAGTCCTGGCGGGGTGGCTGGCTCAGTGCTGCCTCTGGCTTGACTTCTTCCCCCCAGAATAGCGAGGGACACCCCGCTTTACGTTCCGTGCCCTGCAGAACGGGCTGCTTGTGCTTCACATACAAACTTCAGGGGAGGAGAAATAAGCATCTCTCTCCACAAGGGTAGACGCTGCTGGTTGGAGTAGGTTCTTGCTTAGGATTGAGAAGGTAGATTCGCATTTGCCTACTCTTGTGAGATGGCTGTCCATGCTTGGGATGTCATATATCTCTCTGGGACAGCCACGCTCTTGGCCACATTAATACGAGGTTCTAATAAAGCAAGCTGACTAAAGAGCAAAACAGTAGCTCTTGGGAATATGCGAGCTATGAGTTGGCTGCTTTCAAGCTGTTTGTTGTGTTTCTGGCCTGTTCTAGGGGGTGGGGAACCCGAGGCTTTACAACTTCATTTTATTGTGATGGGGCAGGGGGCAAAATGCTGTGGACCTCACCTTTTCTGCTCTATCTCCTCTTTTTAAAGGATAAATTCATAAATGTTAATTCTCCTACTTTCATGTGGCCAGTTTGACTAAAGGAAATACTGTGACCAGTGTGCTTTTTAAGTGAAGTGTGAGCTTGAAGTTTTAATGAGACCGATGCAGGAGTTTTTGCATGTAAATGAATGTTATCACCTTCACAGCCTTCACCTTGAGAAACCGTACACTTACACCATTCTTCAAAACTTTTTTTGGAACCGAGTACTGTAGAGAAGTTAGGACATTTTAAAAACAACTTTGATGCTGAATAGATGCATGGCATTTCCTTTCTTTAGGTGTCATTGTATGATGGTGGACTGTATAACCCCTATGGTTCTCGCACTGTAAGTCTAACAGGGGGGAGGGAGGTGGTGAGGAGAGTGGAGTGTAGGTGGGCACAGTTTACTTACAAAGAAAAAGTTATTTAATCTGAACTGTAATTACTCTTATGAGCTGCCGTCCATCAGCTAGCCAATGGTGACTCTCACCCAAGCTGTGAGAAAGTGCCTGTTGGAAATCATCTTAGAGAGGGAGGGATGTAAATAGAGAACCTCTTTTCTCGTTCATCAGTTCCTCAGGAAGAGGATGAGAGTAGTGCTTTTCAGGGTACCCCCCCTGCCCCCTTTTCCCTCCTCCCTTGGGTTGGCAGATCTTGAGGGTGGGAGTGAGGTGGAATTCCAGGCCAGGGAATAACCATAACTCTGAGAGCCAGGAGCTAGTTAGGACCAAGGCCACTAATATATTCCCAGCAGGAGCTGACATTATTATAAAACCTTTCTTCTTGGAAACTTTATAGCCATCTGAATACAGTTATTACTCATCAAGAGCGAGTTCGACCCGAAGCAGCCCTGTGGTGAGCATTGGCCTCTTTGCATGCTTTGGAGAAGCTTTTGGTTAATCGGTACTCACAGTTGAGAATATTGAGGATGTGGTATGTTTCACTCTGATGCATGGATTATCGTTTTCCTTCAGTACACCAACTCAAGTACTAATTTGTCCTAATTGGTGGTTTCTGTATGAATGTGACTTAGCATGTAATTTCTTATATGAGTCTGGAAACAGTGTCATTAGAATTTTTTTCTAAATTTATATTTAATTGTGATTTGTGTGTAACTTCTTGTGTCTTCGGTGGTCATAGATGTTCGGTATCTGAGTTGGCTACCCTGTGTTTCTCTTTGCATCTCTGTTTCCTGCTTTGAGCCATTTCACTTGCTTGCCAGTGCTTTAATCAGTGGAGTGGGAGAAGAAATAAAACCAGTTAATTTTTAAGAATTGTTTCATAAAAGACAAAACTGCAACAATTATAATCATCTAATCATTCTATAATTTTAGAGATTTTTTTCTTAATTTGTAAAAGTATTACTAGCTCAAGAAAAGTCCCAAGTAAAAGTCCCCTCAACTTTACCCTCTATTTCCATTCCTCTGTACTTGTATGTCCTTTCAAAGATATTTTATGCATATGTGAGTATTCTTTATTTGAACAGTATTTACATGGACTCATATATACTTTAAAGTCTCTGTATTAATATATAGAATCATTTCATTCTTTTTCTTAACATTTAAAAGATTTTTTAAGAAGTAAACCACATTTCTTACTTTTTTCACTAAATGCCTCTTAGAGTTAGTTTTATGTCAGGACATTTTTTTTTTTTTAAATTGATTTCAGAGAGGAAGGGAGAGGAGAGAGAGATAGAAACATCAATGATGAGAGAGAATCATTGATGGCTGCTTACTGCACACCCCCTTACTGAGAATTGAACGTACAACCTGGACATGTGCCCTCGACCGGCATCGAATCTGAGACCCTTCAGTCCACAGGCCAACGCTCTATCCACTGAGCAAAACCGGCTGGGACCAGCACATTTTTTTTTTTTTAATATGTTTTACTGATTTTTCACAGAGAGGAAGGGAGAGGGATAGAAAGTCAGAAACATCGATAAGAGAGAGACATCGATCAGCCGCCTCCTGCACACCCCATACTGGAGATGTGCCTGCAAGCAAAGTATACGCCTTCGACCGGAATCGAACCCGGGACCTTTTAGTCCGCAGGCTGACGCTCCATCCCTGAGCCAAACCGGTCTCGGCCACTGTTTTTTTTTTTTTGATGATATATTATTCCATTAATGCATGGGCTGTACATTTAAAAAATTACTTTTCCTAATATTAGAAATTTAGGCTGTGAGATTTTTGCTACTACAGACACCTGTACAGTGAACATTCTTATATATTTCTTTGTACTTATATGAGTAGATCTTCAAGGTAAATTGCTAATCATGAAATGGAGAGATCAAAGAGTATATGCATTTAACCAGATTGCCCACCAAAAAGACTGTGCTAATTTACAGGTCTAAGAGCAAATTATGACTTTAGGAGCTACTTGTTATTCTTGGCAGCGTCAAAATTGAAGAAATTACTAAAGCCGTTTCTTAATGGTTAACACATGTTACTTCGTTGAGTGGAATATTTGAGCTCAATGGGCTTTCTTAGACTTTCTGGGCCCTGTCCTCCTGCCATTTCCAAGTGGCACTTCTCAAGAATTGTACTCCTAAACACACAGAAAATTACTCAGAGATGTTTAAGGAGATAAAAGCTTTTTCGAATAGGGCGGAAGTGTACTTTTAATCCACCCTCTAATAAAATTCTACTTGGCAATTCTTGGGCCTGGTAGCATTTTTAATGTCTCAAGTATGATGGCCTCTTGCAAACAAAGTTATTTTAATATGTTTTCATCGAGTGGAGAATCTTGGCCTTGTGTGCTGGCTAGATCCTGTTTCATTTGCAATTTGGGTTCAGAGTAATTATCTTAGTGATACCAGAATGGTTTCTTAGTGATGTCAGAATGGAGGTACCTCCACATACTGAGCGTGAGGGAAGTGTAGGGTGATGATAGAAATGTCTCCACTAGTTGCTTAGGAATGAATAAGGGAAGATAAGAACATCATTTCAGTGTAATACTGGTAGGAAATCCTATCTGTGACTTCCATTAGTTCACTTGAAAATATTTTTTAAAGTTCTCAAACTAAAACATTAAAGTATATCTATTGATCCTATTGGGATCCCAAAGCCAGAGGTTTTAAAAGCATGAAAGCTGGATCTGGCTGGTTTACACATGCCTCCCCACTCCCTTTTCCTTTAACTTAAATAAAAGATAAAGTGCTATTTTATTCTTTGTGCATATTGGAAATGTTTTCTATTGATCATTCTTTATATCTTCAAACAGCTGTTTTATTTAATGATGCACAGTAGGTGGTGCCAATTATAATGCTCAGAGGGAGTGTGTGCATGCTTCCCAGAACCTTGCCTAATGTCCTCACAATCACGTAGGACCTGTGGTGAAATTGCATCTTTTTCACTGTCTGCGTTTAATATCTGTAGTTTATGGACGACACTGCAAGCATCGCGTCTTCTGGTTGTTCCAGTCGTGGGCGAAGGGAGAGTGCGGTGAGCGTGGTCTGCATGTAAACACACACAAATCTCAAAATCGCACCATTGTGGATCACGTGACTTCTGCGGGGAAGTGAAATTTGTATTTGACAAAATGAGCATTTTCTTCTGATTTAACTTATATGAATAAGTTGCCTTCAAAAATGTGTTTCTAACAGTACATATTCTCTGGCTACATAACCTTTTATTACTAACTTGCTTCTTCACACCTCTTCTGTGTTAGTCATTCTACATTTGAAAGACTTTCTCTTTTTATTCTTTGTTGCTGTTTTATGCATATTTCTGTGCACATTGCACCAAAAACAAAATTTCTCAAGCAAAGTGAATGCTTCCACATTGTATAAAACTCATAACTATGGAATGTAAAGCATGTGGCCATCAGTCTTTTTCTTTGTTGTGTATTTAACCGTTGTTTATACATCTTTTAAGACCGGTGAACTTTTTAAGAGCTTCTGATGGTCTTAGAATCCAATTAGAGTAATAATTGTAAAGACAACAAATAGCTATGTTAAAATACAAATTATATAATTTCAGGTTACTCTTTTAATAAAGCTGGAAATTTTATGGAGCTGATGACATTTTTGCTTTATTTAAGAATTAATTTGAAAAGTACGTTGGTGAGGATGATCTGTCAGCTTAGAGCTAGGCTAATAAAAAAAGAGCCCAATCACTAAGGCTAGAATTCCTTAAAGAAAAATAGAAGGCCATTTAATGAGTTGTGTTTTGTGAAAGATTGTCAACTTGAAGTTTCATAGAGAAGGGAACACCAAGTGTTTGTGAAATTTGTTGTAAAAAAACCAACAAAACACAAAAAAAAACCAGTAGTCTAGCCCTAGCCGGTTTGGCTCAGTGGATAGAGCATTGGCCTGTAGACTGAAAGGTCTCGGGGTTCGATTTTAGTCAAGGGCATGTACCTAGGTTGCAGGTTCCTCCCCAACCCAGGCCTGGTTGGGTGCATGCAGGAGACAACCAATCGGTGTGTCTCTCACATCGATGTTTCTCTCTCTGTTTCACCCCCTCCCACACTTTCTAAGAATCAGTGGAAAAATATCCTTGGGTGAAGGTTAAAAAAAACACCCAGCAGTCTAATTAAAGGAAGTTGTGGTCCATTAGCAAGCCAATTTAATGCTCACACTCAAAGCTGAAGGAGAAAGAAAAATCTAAGACATCTATATGAAAGCACCTTAAAAAGTGTTGTGGTAGAAAGGCAGGGACTTTAATATTTTTTATAATAAAAATTATTTTTAAAATTTTCAGTTACAGTTGACTTTTTCAAGTGTACAGCATAGTGATTAAACATTTATATACTTTATGAATTGATCATGCTAAAAGGTCTAGTACCCATCTGACACTATACGTAGATATTACAGTATTATTAACAATATTCCCTATGCTGTACTTTACATCCCTATGACTACTTTTATAATTGTGTTTGTTTTTTTTTAAATAATATGCTTGTTTTGATTTTTAGAGAGAGAGGAAAAGACAAGGATAGAGAGATAGAAACATCTGTGAGAAGCATCATAAATCAGCTGCCTCCTGCATTCCCCCTAGTGAGGATCGAGCCCGCAACCTGAGCAATGTGCCCTGATTTGTGCTTCTTAATAGAAATAGAGGGACTTTAAAATAATGGTGCCTGGGCATGAACCACTTTTACAACTTATTAGTGTGTTAATATCAATTTCTTCTCTCTTAAAAAATATATTCTTACTAACTTCAGAGAAGAAGGGAGAGGGAGAGAGATAGAAACATTAATGGTAAGAGAGAATCATTGATTGACTGCCTCTGCATGCCCCACACTGGGGATGGAGCCCACAACCCAGGCATGTGCCTGACCGGGAATCGAACATTGACCTCCTGATGGAGAAGGGTTCTCTGGGGGAAGTGACCTTTGAGCTGAGATGTGAAATGTGAGGCGCCAGCGGCTTGAAGAGCTGGGAGAAGAGCTTTCTGGTCAGCGCCAGAGTCTAAGGGGAAACGACTGGGTGTTTGGGGAACCTCAGGAGGCCAGTGCACTTCGTGATTGTGACCTACAGTTCCAGGTCTAGAGGGAACTGTGGGAACCGGAGAGTGCAAAAATAACTGCGTTCAGCATGTATGTGCTTAGCAGAGTTGCTAGTTAGCATGGATAATACATCTGTGAAATGTAGTAGAGGCTTTAGGTAGATATTATACTAGCATCCTCCTGGTGATACACGTCCTAAACATGGGAGAGTGCTGGCCCTCAGGCAGCACGTGATCTGTATAGAACGCCAGTTGGGATGAATAAAAGCTTATTTGAGGGAACTGGGATTTTATTTAGGAAACCCTTTACATTTCTTTTTACTTTTAGAGTAGGCTAATGGCAGTAGTTTTCCCCATTTCACTATGACACTTTATCACACACCAAAAAGTCTTGCCCCCCATGTGCCAGTGTTCTTACTCTTTTCTCTTCTCACCTTCTAAAGCATCTCGTTTTTTCCGACTGAAAGGTTTCTGCTGCTGATTATTTCAGTCGCTCCAACCGCAGGGGCAGCTTCGTCTCTGAGGTGGATGACGCCAGTGTCCTGGATTTGAGCAGTGTGAGTGGATCGCATGGCGTGCCGATGTGGTCTCAGGCGTGTAACTAAAGTCTAACATGTTAGCTGTTTTAACACTAGGAACTCAATTTACTGCCCAGGAAATATGTATTTGAGCACACTAGCATGAAATACAGTTACTTGTTTTGCTTTGGAATGTGTACATTGATATGTTCTGATTTTTAAAAAACTTTTCTGTGGAAAATTTCCCCCCTAAAAAGAAAACGCATCAGCAGCTGCAGCGATTAGCAGTATTTTGCCAATTGTATTTCATCTTTTTCTTCCCCTTGCTCTCCTTTCCCTCCTGCATTAGATTAAAGCAAATCCCGTTCATCATGTCATTTCCCCATAAATAGTTCAGTATGTCTCTCTACTGAACTTTTGAGAATTTTTTCATACTCACTATACCATTATTTTACCTAATGAAATTTATAACAATTCTTTAAAACCATCTGACACCTAGCCCATATTTAAATATTTCTGATCCATCTTAAAATTTTTCTTCCCTTTTTGTCTTCATGAATCTATAAAGTTCTGGGTGAACTTTGGAGGTGGAACAATAAAATGTACTCCTTAGTGAAGGGTCACTCATTTATAGTAACTGGGCAGAACCTGAATAGATGGTAAGCATTGGGAGTACGTATAGCATTGCTGTGAAGAAATGCCTCTCCATTGTTTTCACAATCATCATGGACCGAATTGCGGGAAGACTGTCCAGGAGATGCCTGGGGCATTTGTCTTAATGAAGGAGCCCCACCCGCAGCTCTCTGCTTGCCTGTTTACCTCACAGCCTTTCCCCTCCATGACACCTCCCCTCCATTGATGCGTTACTACAGTGTTGTTTTGCCCTTCCGACCAGCACACCCCTGATTGTCAAGCACTTTGAAGCAGATGAGAGGCAGTGTTTTGTCATGGGAAAGTTAGTTTTTTATTTTGTTTTAATTTTTTAAATTAATGTATTACATGTGTACATAGCTTCCCATCATCCCTCCCCCACTCCCATGCATACCCTAACCCCCCAGTGTCTTGCATCCATGGGTTATGCTTATCTGCATGCATACAAGTCCTTTGGTTAATCTCTTATCTACCTCACCTCTCCCTAACCTTCCCGCTGTAATTTGACATTCTGTTTGATGCTTTACTGCCTCTGTATCTTTTTGTTCATCAGTTTATACTGTTCTTTATTATCCATAAAAGTGAGATCAGGTGGTATTCTTTTTTCATTGACTGGCTTATTGTTAGACAGTTTTTGATGGAGAGATAATTCTTTATGTTTAGCCCATCACGGGTGTATTTAAATAGCTATTTCGGAATGACTTTAATCACAGAAAGTGATTTTAAGTGTGGTCTGTAAGTATTCTGTGCTGGTGGCTCTCAGACCTGGCTGTGTAACAGTCCCATCTCTTCCTGGGTCAGATCAAGGAATCTCCGCACACAGAAGACGGAAATGATGCCTTTTTCTGATTCACTTAGTACCCTGTTTTTATAAAGATGTAAACAAATTTAATTTATTGTGTTTACTTTCTCTCTTAAAAACTTCTAATTCTTCTAGCCTATAATTTGTGATGACTGAATTAGTGGTCATGTAGTTCTTACCTATATTTCTTGGTAACTTATTTTAGTGACTACAGAGAAGTGAAAAAGTTGACAATTTTTAAATAACTTTTCTTTCCCCAAGTTTACATACAGGTTTTAAAATAAAACATTGTACATATTTAAGATGTATAATATGATGACTTGACATATATACACACAATGTACATAGCTTGTATGTATAGCAAATCATGCTGTACATCTAATCACATAAGCAAAAAATTCTCTAGAGCAGGTTGCATATTAGGTCAGCTCCTTGTAAATTTTATAGTTTCTGAGTCAATGGTATATATGTTTTTATGTGTATATATATATATATTTTTCATCACTACAGCTAAAATATTCTGTTTTCATTAAAAAAGTTTCAATTTATTGTGGTTTTTATATTTTAAATGGTTATCAAAGAACCTATACAAATAATAAATATCCTTAATTTTTTTCCTCTTGGCAAAGCCTAAAATATTTGCTGGTCATCTTTCTACATCAAAAAAATTATCTCTAATATTTCCTTTAAAGGGCATCCTGTAGTTCAGATCATTGTAGACAAATAAAAAGTAGATTTGATGGTATTTTCTGGCTTCTTCACTGTGGATCAAATATATGTGTATACTCAGCTAGTTTATGACTGTTAGCTAGCTAGGAGACACTTAAAAAGAGTGCCAGGCCCTGATTTTGTACAGTATTATGTTATTCCAGCCTTTTGTCTTTTCTTCTACATTGTGTTCTTTTCTGTCCCTTATGTCAGCCTAGATTAAAGGAAAATAATGTAAATGTGCTCATTTCAGTTTTACCGATTGTTAATAATTAAGCCATTTCTGAATGGAATCCTTGGCCTGTTTTTTTTTTTTCAGGAGAGTATTAAATTAATTGTTCCCTTCATTCTTACACTTGGAGAATCAGATCTTTCTCCTTCTCCTTCTCCTTCTCCTTCTCCTTCTCCTTCTCCTTCTCCTTCTCCTCCTTCTCCTTCTCCTCCTCCTTCTCCTTCTCCTTCTTTTCCTTCTCCTTCTTCCTCCTCCTCCTAACAAAATTTCTGAATAGCATTATCAAGTCAGTTTGTGTAAATTAGAAGTTAACAAAGAATTATAATCTAATGATTATGTTAAACAAACTATAGTATACTTTAAATTATCTGTTAACTAAGTAGCCATAGGTTAAAGTAAAGTTTAAAGGTCCTCTTAATCTTTGAAGAAGAAGCGGTTTCAAAGATGTAACAACATGTACAGTAGGTCCTCGGGTCACATCGGAGATCCGTTCCTACAGTGTGACGTGAAGAGATTTTCACCATAAGTTGGAACCCTCCTACATAAGCACCTGTGTCACTCACATGGAGCAGTAATGAAGTGAAACAGTAAAAAAATTTAAAAAAAGATAACAATTCCTGACCCTTACTTGTGGTTAATAAATAATAAAAAACATAAAGCAATATGTACATATGTTGAAATGACAGAACTTTTTTTTAATATAAATATTGTAAATAGGAGATGGCGATGTAACCATGGAATGACGTAAGTCGAGTCCAATGTAACCCGAGGACTGCCTGTATACTCTTTATTTTTTTGTTAATCCTAACCTGAGGATATTTTTTTTCATTGCTTTCAGAGAGAATGGGAGGGAAAGTAGGAGAGAGGGAGGGAGAGACAGAGAGAGAGAGACATTGTTTTCCTCCTGCACAAGCACATGCCCTGATTGGGGATGGGGATCAAATCTGCAATCAGGTATGTGTCGTTGACCGTGAATCGAACCCACAGCTCTTTGGTGTGTAGGTTGATGCTCTAACCTTTGTACACACTGACCAGGGCAAGGTAAATATTCTAAGAAATATTTCTCACGTGTGCTAACTTTAACAAATCATCAAGGATCTTAGATTTCAAGAGAAACAGTCTATATAATGTCAAGAGCAAAGCATTTTCAGATGTCTCAGACATAAACAAGGCAAAAGTATTTATGACTGAAATATGGGAAAGATATTTAAGGCTTTGTTTACCAATTGATAATTTGAAATTCTTTAAGAAAATATTACTTTTGAACTTGAAGCATTCAAATTGCAATATAAAGTTTGCTGTCATGTACACTCTTTTTTGTACATTAATACTAATATGAAATATTACAAGCCTGCTAGCTGACTCTGTATTTATAACCATTAAGGAGAAGAATGCCCTTTTCTTGATGGGAAAATTATCTATTTAATTATTTAAGAACACAGTGGCATAATATTTACTTGAAATTTTTTGGAAATAGTATTAATGAACATGTCCTCAAGGCCTAATAAAAGCTTTTCTT
>PVJN01014592.1:0-46739 GCA_004026805.1 Lasiurus borealis | reverse complement strand
CTGCAGCCCTGGCCTGCCTTGGCTCTACTTAAGGCTACAATGTTTCAATTATAGAAGATAAATAAATCCCAACAGAAATGGCTGTGCAGAAGTCTTAGCTCCACTCCGGGCTACAAAGTTCCAATTGTAAAAGATAAATAAATCCCAGATACAAGGGCCTCCACTTGGGTGGTGAAGCCAGCCTGCAAACCACCACAGACCCCTCACCCAGGCTGCCCCACGTCCCAAGGGAACCTCCACCCTGATCTGGAACACCCTTCAGGGCAAACCAGCTGCCCCCGCCAGTTGCAAGGCCTCTATCTTATATAATACAAGAGTAATATGCATATTGACCATCACTCCAACATACAAGATGATTGCCCCCATGTGGACACAACATAGCCACCACAAGATGGCCAACAGGGGATGGCAGATGGGAGGAAACAGGCCTGCAAGGGAAGGCAGTTGCGGGTGATCAAGCCTGCAGTGGAGGGCAGTTAGGGGTGATCAGGCTGGCAGAGGAGGGAGGTTGGGGGTGACCAGTCCTGCAGGGAAGGACAGTTGGGAGAAATCCAGGCCTGCAAGGCAGAGCAGCTGGGTGGGCCCAGGCCTGTAGGGACAGACATTTAGGGTTGACCAGGCCTGTAGGGGATGGCAGTTAGAGTCAAACAGGCTGGCAGGGGAGTGGTTACGCATCAATCTGGCTGGCAGGGGAGTGGTTAGGGCATAATCAAGCTGGCAGGCAGAAGTGGTTAGGGGCCATCAGAGAGGCAGGCAGGCAAGCAATTAGGAGCCAGAGGTCCTGGATTGTGAGAGGGATGTGTGACTGCCCGTTTAGGCTTGATCCTGGTAGTGTCGGGCCTAAACAGGCAGTCAGACATCCCTCAAGGGGTCCCAGATTGGAGAGGGTTCAGGCTGGGCTGAGGGACACCTCCACCCCAGTGCATGAATTTTGTGCAGCAGGCCTCTAGTGTTTGATAATAATTCCTTCCTGAAATAACGTAAAATTAACCTTAAAAGAGCACCTTTTTATCAGAAGTGGAAAAGCCTAAAGTAGATTGTTATTCTTATATTGGGTCATATCAAAATTATTATAGCAACAGGCACACTGTTAAAACTTTTGCCGTCAAATAATTCAGACTTTGCTAAAATGGCATGGGCACTGAAATGACTAATAAATACACTATTAAATTCTATTCTTAGAAATCAGGATTGTTAATCACTACAACCATCCAACCTATGATTATACTCTCTCTTTAAAAATTTGGAAATCAGAGGAAAAATGTCATTTTGGTGTAATTGAGATTATGTTTATTCATAGAGTGTTTTGTTTTCTTTAGAGCTTCCACACATCTGGATAAGACTGAAAAGTTTAGCAAAATATTAACATGTTTTCAAGTGTGTAAATGTTGATTGCATTTTATGTTTCACTCTAAATGTTTGGTAAACTATAGTTTTAGCTACAAAATATATATTATGTCGCCTTATTATCTTTGAAGTTATTTTTTACTCTAGCATTCCAAAGCTAGAATATTGTATCTTTTAAATATAATAAGGAATTTTAGAATTGAAAGAAATTAAAATAAGGTTAGCCAACATTAATATTTGTGACTAATAATTTTAAGAATTAAAAATGTACTTTTATGGATCATATGTGGTATTTATAGTATAAAACTACCTCTGCCTTATGCAATAAATGCTATTTAATTTTCTTTTAATTAAACAGCTTTAAACTCTAAAATAATTAAAATTAAAATGAGAAACTTTACAAGGGATTACCTGTTAGTCTCATTACTGGAAGCACATTCTTCAAAGTTCTCCTGATTGGAATCATAAAATAAAATAAATTACTTAATAAAAATTGTTAAATTATTCAAAATGTTATTTTTGCTAAAGGTATTTATCATGCAGATCCACTAAAACACTTTTGTAAGCTTAGAAAAATATAATTGGTAAGTTGTATGGAATAATTTTAATCTCTATTCTAATTCTACCTAAAAATGAAAATAGGAAATATATCCCATCTCCTTTAATGTAGAAATAAATAAAATAGAGTTATAGATAACAAGTTGGCAGAGAATCCATATAAGGGAATTATATAATTTAATGGAAGAATATATACAGTTTTATCAGAATAAGTGGGAAGTAACTCCATAATATCAAGTAATATAAAGCTTACAGTCATAAAATTCTATTTCCCAAATTTAATATAGTATAAGCTAAATGCATTTCAATAAAATTAAATCAGTAATTTTTATCTTTAGATAAAATGATATTAATTGTATGTTAAATGATAGTTATTTAAAAGCAACCCAGAAAACTTTTAACAAAGCATATCAGGAGTATTGTTTATTAGTCATTTATGACATTTTCTTGATCACCCTATATATTTTCAATTGATCTATTTTTCCAGTTCATTGCTTTTCTCCTTCCCCACCTTCCCCCAGTCCATTAAATAGTCATTTCTCTCAATTTGGATTACTTTATTTTTTAGTTCAAGAATTTCCATTTAGTTTCTTTGAATAAATTATAGTTTTGTGGTAAACTTCTACATTCTTTTAATGATTTTTTAACATATTAGGCAGAGTTCATTAAAGTATATTACCAATAACTTTAATATTACAGTTCTTTGTAGATCAGATCTTATTGTCTATATTCTCCTGTTCTGGCATTAAAAAAAATATTTAAGTCATGAAAATTACTTCCTTTAGTGAATTTTTACTAACCTATCCTTTCTTGGAACTAAACTGGAGATACATTACACTATCTGGTACTGGGCTTATAGTTTTTATAATACTAAATTTACATTTCAGCTTGCTTATTGTTAGTCTGAAGATCTCTCAGAGTCTCAATTGAGAACATGGAATATTTACTGGGTTACTACTTAGAATGGCATGGGTAAATAGGATTACAAATTACAAGGGGGAGCATAGTGTTATATATATATTATCACAATAAAAAGTTTTCAAATTTAAACTGGTAGTCAATAAATTAAATTTAAAATGATATTATTTACATACTTACTATTGAATCCCCCTTCAAAATTTTCCCACAGTTAATGCAATCTCAATCACATTTAACATCTGTGAACACATTGGTTATTCTTTCCATTTCAATGTCATAATTATTCATATTCATATTTTTATTTCACACAGTTGGACTCAGATACTATAAAAAATGCTATCCAACACATTGAGGAGGGCCAAAAATAGATTAAGTTATATGTTATTTGCCTAATACAGTAAGCAAAACTAAAATTATTACAAAGAATTGAAAGTATCTGTGGAGGAGATCATAGATGGGATGGACCTAGAAAGAAAACAGAAATGTTTCCATGCTTTCTCAAAGTTCTAAACAGAGAGCACACCTTACATTCAATAATGGCGTGAAAATATGTGAATCTTTTTATTAAGCGCTCAAAGATTTAAAAACATATTTAGAGATATGTTAAAAACAACTATTTCAAAGTTCAAAATGTTTTCTTTATACACCGTTCTTGCCAGTTCACAATCTCAGCTAAAATGTTGTAAGACTTTTCCCTCAATTGATTCCGCAATGATAATGCCTTTAGGTCTATTTTTCTGGTTCAACAAAATACAAATTCCAAAGTCTATAAAACAACATGGAAAATAAATTCTATATCAGTTTCAAATGGGTCATTATTTTTTTCACTGTAGGGAAACACTTATTTTGCATCCAGTGAAATCATGGAGAGGAACAATCTAAGATACAAGGGAAGATGGGCAACAAGTTTTTCAGCAATCTGAACATTGCCATGTTCTTTATGCCCCAATGACATCTTTCTGTGGTATTTTACATGGATGCAGCACCTTGCACTAAAAGAAAAAATGCCACCAGCTTAATAATGAAATCCCTTAACAGTATTTCAATCAAGTGTAGTAGCAGAAAGAATCAATATCCTTGTTTAACTATAGTTCCAAAATTGCATGGTTTGGCAGCAAAACAAAGCCTCTTGATTTGACATATCCTTTCCCATAATCATTGAAACTTCAGCTCTTGCTATGCCTAATCTAAAAGTACTGTGATATTTGAATGTCATTTCTATTGAGCAATGAATCACCTCCTGTCTTCATTTTCAGCAAAAACAGTGGAGAAGCCTTACAAAACTACAAAACAGGGGATTGTTACTGACTTATAAGATGAATCTAACAGAACATTAAATAAATGAATAAAGAAGTCACTGGTAGTCTAGTATCTCAAGTAAATTAGCAATTACAAAAAAAAAAAAACACCAAAAAACAGGATATCCAGAGATTATTAGCTAAACTGCAATTATTTTAAGTCGTCATATTGAAGTTCTTACTTTACATGCTTTTTGCATATTATAATCTAACTTTTAAAAAGCCATTTTACCTTCACATTTGCATTCATATTATCATTCCTGAATTGTTGAAGGTCATGAATATTTTTCAGTTTTCTATTTTAGAATTGGCGCCATGGCACAGGTTCATGTGTTTGAAAAAGAAATTCATTCATTTTTGGTCTGCATGCATCTTTTCAAAATTACTCTCCTTAGACAATTTTAAATACACATGTTTTCAGTCCATTGACAGTTTATCATGTTTTACCATGTTCACTATTTTCTATAGTCACCATGGTTCTTTGTATCTACTCTCCAAAGACAATCATTTAATAGGCACAAATAATTTTTCCAAAGAACTAAATGAAGTCAACATGTTTGTACCTTTTTATCATAGATCCATTATTTTTTTTAATTTCCTGTTTTCATTTATAGACCTTTACAAATTGCCACAACCACTTAATTTCACCAGCAGGTATCATTGTACCTAAGAATCTATTGACAATACAACTATTTTAAGTATATAATTCAAAAGATTATTTACCAGTTATAAAAATTTTGACACTATCAAGGTCACTGTGTAAATATTCAAAGGAATATTAGAAAAAATAATATCTTTTGTTGATTGTTAACTACTCCAAGTCATGATGCAACTAATAACAAGTAGTGTGGCAAAATTGAACTAACTTTTTTAAAATATGTTTTTATTGATTTCAGAGAGGGGAAGGAGAGGGAGAGAGAAAAACATCAATGATGAGAGAAAATCATCAATAAGTTGCCCCTTTCATGCCCCCAACAGGGGCTTGAGCCGATAACCAAGCATGTGCCCTGACCAGCAATCAAACCAGTAACCTGCTGGTTCCTGGGTGGATGCTCAACTGCTGAGCCACACTGGCTGGGCTGAACTAACTTTTTAAAATGATAATCAAATAAAGTATTTTACAGGAAAAAACGTTTTATTATACCAAGTATTTAGGATCCAACTATGGGTATTTGGACACTGCTCTGCTCTAGGGAAATTTTATAATAACAATAATATTGCCATAAAATAACATAATGGCAGACAAAGAGGTAATTCTCTGTATTGCTTGTGCCAAATTCTTGATAATTTTAAAAAGAAGAAGCAGATTGAAATGAGATACTCCTCTGGGGTTTTCACTTTAACACTTTTCTATGTAAATGGCACTTGTCCCAAATGAAATATTGACTCTAAATCAAAATGCAACAATTGAAAATTAAAATGTGTAACTTTCTTGGCATTGAAAACACTAGAATAGTTATATTGAAGAAGCTAGTTATTCATATTAGAAAAGGATCAACTATTAATATATAAGTTACAATAGAAGAAATATTTATATAGTTTTATTTTAATAACTAGGATAAGTACCAAACTGAGAAGAAAACCTGTGAGATCATTTTTCAAGTTTTCCTTCCTCAAATAGTTTAAATAATGTTTCCCATTTGCCGTTAGACCATGTGGCTTATGTGAAATTTAAAAAATAAGATAAAGAAATTCAGGAAAGTCTACAAAGACAATTCAAATGTTCTATTGTACCGTGGTACCATAATGTATTTTCCACTAGATTTGTTTTTTAAGCTTATGTTGGGTTTATTTTACCTGGCATATTCAAAACCAAATGATTACTCAGTTATATTCCTCATTAATTCATGGTGGCAAAATTTAATTTAAAAATTGTAATAGGTTAGGGATTTTTTTTTTCAAAATATCTCTAATATTTAGAAATATATGGTAGATCATCTCTCTTCTATGTTCTTATATTACCAAGTTTCCAGAAAAGACAACAATATAAGCTGATTTTGTCAAGCATCGTTTTACTCAAAAGCAATGAAGGGCACCATATCATAATAAATCTAAATGTCTTAGTGTTAGATTCAGGACACCTTTTAGATCTTTTTAGAAAGGAATGAAGAGTATGTAGTGAGCCATGGAGATTGGAATTAGACAGTAGACAGACTTTTAGCATTATGATCATGGGTAATTGAACTCTCCAATTGAATTTGATTTGCTCCTGTATAAAATTGAAATAGTTCTATTTGTTAGCATGCTTTCAGGCACAAGTCATAGAAAGGCCAACAGAAAAAAGCTTGAACAGTAAAGAACTTTATTAACCCATAAAGGAGGGAGTTTAGGGATACTTCTTGGTCAGAGCTAATCTGTGTTCTGACCCTGTTTCTCTCCTGCTGTCCTGTCTTCATGTTGTTGCATGTGCTGGCCATGTCTCTCAGTCTGGCTTCCCTCAAGGACAGAAGTTCCTGTCCATAAACCTTCAGGGCCAAATGCTTTCTTCATCACATTTGCAGGAAGAAAACAATAAAATACATGTTTCTCTGATTTTTCTCTTGAAGACGAGAAAATATAGGTGTCCACAAAAATGTATATACTCTTTAACAGCTGATAGCTCAATTTTGAAAATGAAATATATTTAATAAACACTTCCTTTATAGTTATTCAGTGTGTATATACATGTTGGGGGACACCTTATATATTTTAGGAAATCTCTAGCAACACAATGGACTAATTGATAGCAGCAGGGAAACTCAAGCTAAGCTAGCCTGATGGTGGACTGGACCCAAATCCCACATGGAAAGGAAACTCTGGACATTGGCTCTAATTTTAGCTCTACTGCAGCCCCAGTTACACTTCTTCTCAGACTGGACTAAGAGAAATGGGACTTTGGAAACAAAGGAATATAATCACATGGAAATAAAGCTTTTTGCTATACCTCATCCTCCCCTGGGGATCTCCAAAAATGCTATCCCACCAGTACCCCCAAGTACCCCACTTCCACTTGCAACCAATGGAAACTGGCCCTTCTCCTATCCTGTAACACTAGGAATGAGAATAGTAATGGTCATGGTTTCTATTCCATATTCATTGAACTGTGTTTTTCATCAAATATCTGGGTTGTTATTTATAAACATTTAGTAATCTTTACCTTCTTGCCCATATATTAGAAGAGTCTAGTTGTGCTATTTGTAACTGCCAAATGCCAGGTTCATTGCATTATTGTGGCAAGTTAAATCTCTATCTCTCTATCTTTGTCTCTATTTCTGTCGCTACATCTATCTGTATCTATGTCTGTATCTATACTCTTTATTTCTCATAATTATATTTAGGACACCTTAAGTCTATGAACTTTAATGAAAGGAACCAGTATGGTTACGGGAGTCTGTTCTTCACTCTAAGATATTTATGGTCAATAATGACTTTACTCTCTAAATTAAGTTTAATCAACCTTTATATACATTATTGCTTTCCCCTCTCAGTAAGTCTGTTCTTTCCCATAAATTTCCACACAAAACTGGAGCAAACTCTAATTGGACAATTCCATTTCTAAGTGCTCATTGGGCACCCACTTTGAATCCTAGTTTAAATGTTGTGTGCAATGGCCTTTTTGGTTCATTAATTGCTTCCTAATTATATATATTTGTTGGAAATTAAATTAAAAGTAATTGACTTATTTATCAAATCCTGAGAAATTATGTATATTAGTTTTCTAGGAATGCTGCATGAAAAGTTGGGTGCGTAAAACAGCAAAAATTTATTGCCCCACATTTCTGGAGGCAATAAATTGTCCAAAATCAAAGTTTTGGCAGGGTTAGTTCCTTTTTCTTATGTTTGTTTTTGTTAATTCTTATTTGAGGATTAATAAAAGTAAAATTGCCATTGAGTTTTTTGAGGGAATTGAAGGGAAGAGTGAAGAGAGAGAGATAACAGAGAGAGAGAGGGAGAGAGAGAGAGAGAGAGAGAGAGAGAGAGAGAGAGAGAGAGAGAGAAACATTAATGTGAGTGAGACACATTGATTGGTTGACCCCTGCATGCATCTCACACTCACACCAACCAGGGAAAGAATCAAACCAGTGGCCCTTTGGTGCATGGACTGATGAAGAATATCCAGCCTGAGCAGGGTTAGTTCCTTCTGAGGGCTGGGCAGAAGAATCTGTGCTCTGATTTTCTCCTGTCTTCTGGCAGCTCCCAGGCTGATGGTGTTTTCCCTGTGTCTGCACATTGTCTTTCGCTTGTATGAATCTTTCTTGGCATTTATTTTATTTTATTTTATTTTATTTTATTTTATTTTATTTTATTTATTTTATTATATTTTAAAGACATTAACCATATTTCACTAGGACTATCCCTCATGACCTCATTTTAACTGAATCATATCTATAAAACTCTATTTCAAAATAGCATTATATTATGAGATACAGGGGTTAGATTCAATATATCTTTTTCTTAAAATAATTATAAAATGTATTTTTCAATTAAAATTGACATACCATATTATATTATATTATGTTATATATATTATATTATATTATATTATATTATATTATATTATATTATATTATACAACATAGTGATTAGACATTTATTTACCTTATGAAATGATCACTCTCATAAGACTAGCATACATACATAGTTATTACAGTCTTATTGACTATATTCCCTATGCTCACTTTCTAAGCTCATGACTATTTTAATAACTGGCAATTTGTTTTTCTTTAATCTCTTTCACTTTACACCCTCCCTGTACCTATGCTCACGTCTGGAAATTATCAATTTGTTCTCTGTATTTATATAGAGTTTTTTCAAGAGCAGGTTTAGGTTCACAGCAAAATTAAGCAGAACATACACAGATTTTCTATACTCCCCTTTTCCAAAATGCATAGATTTCCCAATTAGCAACATCCCCTCCAGAATGGTGGATTTTCTAAAATTTATGAACCTTTATTATTGACTCATCATTATTACCTCAAATCCATAGTTTACATTCTGGGTCTGCCTTGGTACTGCACATCCTATGGATTTGGACAAATTTGGACAAATTATATGTGTCCACCATTATAGTATCATACAGAGTATTTTCAGTGCTATAAAAACTCGCTGTATTCTGCCTATTTATCTATTTCTCACCACAAATATATCTTTATTTTAAAGGTAGAATTCAACTCATAATAGGGGAATATTTTTTAAAATATATTTTATTGATTTGTCACAGAGAGGAAGGGAGAGGGATAGAGATTTAGAAACATCAATGAGAGAGAGACATCGATCAGCTGCTTCCTGCTCACTCCACACTAGAGATATGCCCACAATCAAGGTACATGCCCTTGACCAGAATTGAACCTGGGACCTTTCAGTTTGCAGGCCAATGATCTATCCACTGAGCCAAACCGGCTTTAGCAAGGGGAAAATTTTTTAATCAAAGGATCAAAAATTGCACTGCTGAAATTGACTTACTGCATATTATCGTACACCATAGGTTTATGAAAAAAAACAGAGGCCCAGCGCATGGATTCATACACATTGAAAGAAAATTAATTAGAATAAATATTTTAGAGGCCAAGGAGGGACCACAAAGGACTCCAGGATATGTCTGGCCTATCTCACCCAGTCCTGATAAGCTGGACCACAGCACCAAGCTAACCTACCATTCCCTCTTGTGGTCAGTGCACATCATAGCGACTGGTCGAATGGTCAAATGAACAGTCAGACAATTAGCATATTAGGCTTTATTACATAGGATAGGTAATGACATGTAGACAAGTAGCCTAAAATTTAACAAAAGTAATGTTAGAAACTACTATATTTATTTATCTTATTTAAATGGAACTCTATACTTGGAGTATGATGATAAAATGTAGCATTATTAATTAAATATCCCAAATCAAATACAGTCCCATTTCATAAGAGTTTTTGCAAACAAAAATTTATTTTGTACATTGAAAAGGATGCCATAGGATAATTTTTTCCCAAACTTAATAGCAACCCACCCTTTCTACCAACCAATAGTCACCTAAACGAAAGAGTGTGTTGGGAAAAAATAACAACAACAACAACAACAAAAAATGTCTTTTGTTACTTTTTGGAAGAAAAGACTTTTGTTATTTTTTTTCCCGACACACTCTTACATGTTTGGAGTTTTGTCTTTGGTATTTCACAGCCTATAAATCAAAATCCTTGCGGGACTACTGCCATTCCAGTCCCCAGGGATCTGATTTGGAATGACCCCAAGTTCATTGATGAGGTACATTCCTCTAAACTGTGCATTGGCAGTTTGCTGTGTCATCAATCTTGTTCAGCTGAACAGCACGACAATTTGTCAGGATTGTACCACATAAATGATAGCAAAAGGTTACTGTTAGGTTATGGAGTTTTCTGACAAATGCAACATGCCAAGGTTTATATAAGTGTAAAACAAACCTTAAACTCAAGAATTGCTTTGTAAAGGAGACCTCTGCCTCTGTTTTATAGAGATATTTTGAAGTTCAAGATTATATACCTCAGGTTTCAGGGATGCCACCTGAACCATAGCCGTTGACTACATTATAACTTTTATAAGATCATCTAATACTGGAGGCCCAGTGCACAAAATCCGTGCACTCAGAGAAGGGTCCCCCAGCCTGGAATGTGCCCTGTCAGAGTGCGGGAGCCCCACAATTGATCACCCCAAAGAGGTAGGCTCTGCTCACCCATCCGGGACTCCTCAATGGATTGTCCCAAAGAGATAGGTTGGAACCAGGGTCCCGCCTCTGCACTGTGTGGAGCAGGGACGTGGGACCCCCAGGCAGACATCACCATGCAGAGGTGGGGGAGCCCAGATAGGCCTCACTGGACCCCCAGAAAGTCCTCACTGCACAGAGCCAGGAGGAGGTGGGCTCCGTGCCGTGCACAGGATGTCAAGCTCAGCCCTGCCACCTGTGCGCACGGCCATCTTGTGACAGTATGAGGGCATCACGGTATGATAACCACTTAGGCTTTTATTAAGAAGGACTACTTTACTGAACTAGGTGATGCAAGAGAGTTTTGATATCAACCTCAATGTCAAAGCACAGGAATATGGTTCCATTGTTCTTAGGTTTAAAGACTTATGACAATTCAAACCAATTGGATTACATATATTCATCATCCTTTGCTAACCAGTGCAAATGATTTACAAAGATGTGTAGCATTCCTTTTTAGGTTGAGAATAATTTTAGTTTTAAATTTGTAACCAGACCTAAATGTTAAGGCCCTATCGCATGGTCAGACTCTGCTATTACAGAGGTATAGCACTCTCTAGGGTTTAATGTCATTTTCATTCAATGAGGTCCAAGGAACTCAGAAATTAATGGGAAAGTGGTAATAGGTGATCTTTCTTGACTTGACCCACAAAATTCTAGTCATGATCAAGATAGGCCTAAAGGAAGGAAAAATCAGTGGTTTTCATATTATACAGGCTGTCATGATGATTTAGTTCACCAGCCAATTGTCCATCCTTCAATTTTTCATCCCAAGAGACACCACTCTGCATAGGTTCAGGATGCTCTATATGAATAAGTAAAATTTAAAGTCAACATATGACTTTACTAATAATGAAAATAAGTACAGACAACTATTGTTACATCTAAGACACATATACCTCTACTATTTCAATGTTGAGGCAACTATAGCATTCAGAGTATTTCAGTGCAGAAATTGCACTTAAAAATAATAAGAATTTAACAACCTTATAGATGCAAAGGCATTGCATTAAAACCCATTAAGCCACTCTCATATAGTGGTGTGCATTGTCTATTCTGATTGCAGGATCATTCTCATTCCTACTTAATTTTGAAAGCACACATATAATCACTATTTATTACCAAAAGTGAAATAAGAATATGCATCTTTATTGGTTTTTATTCTTCAGGTCTCTCCTGTCATCTAAATGTAAATATGTTATTTTGTAACTATTAATTTTGCATTATATGACTAACTTATTTCAAGGAGTATTTAGAAATTTTATTTAGCTATTTTGTCCCCAAAGCCCAAAGCTGTTATTTTCAAATCTATGCACAAGACATTATTTTCAAGAGGTAGTTATTATTGGGTCAACAGTCAATTTAAAATCTATCTTGTGCATAAGAGTTATGTTCAGTTATTAAAGAATAAAAGTAAAAGCACTCACAAACACATGCAAAACACAGAACATATGATAATTGTGTACATGTTAGATATTACGGTAGCAGAGACATCCAGATGGGTGACCCTTATTCCTAGCTGTTATACATGAATACATGTAGTTATACATGAATAACTGCCATTATTGTTATCATTATATTTATCCTTACTTGAAAAAAGTACCTGATAAGTTTATAGACATTTATGATATTTTGAGTATTTTAATTTAATTTGCTCAAATGAAAAAGACTGTAGTATTTGGGGCAGAATTTATGTGTCTGAGCATTTCTGATTTCTTAAAGGCAAATTTAGCCCAACATCACGGGTCAATACAGAAAATAAGTTCTTCAAAAGGATGTCCCTACTAAATGGATTTGGTACCTTTTCTGTGTAAATGATAGGATTACCTAAGTATTCACTGAATCTCAGAGTAAATACCATTTCAGTTGGCATATAGATGTGCCTGAAAAAAGCAAATTCATTGATAATACTATTTTTCTCAACATCCTGTCATTTTTATTTACCTTTTTCTTTTTGTATTTCCTTATTTTTTCTGTTTACAATAGATGTTGTATATTAGAAACCTGGTTACTCTGATGCAAGGGTTTCTGTGGTAAATGTAGCTCTTATACTAGCATATACTGGGTTCTCTCCCCTATTCTGGACATTTCTAAATGTTATATTTAATCAACTAAAATAAATAACCAATACTAAGCATGATTCCTATGGCTCAGCAACATAAGAAAAATTCCATTTATTTAATATAATGAATTTTGCTTCAAGATGCAGTGAAAGTTTGCATTGGGAAATACACTGAATTGTCCTCAAATACACTGAATTATTGAAGGTGGAAATACCGGTAAAATAAA
This sequence comes from Lasiurus borealis, assembly GCA_004026805.1. NCBI lineage: Eukaryota > Metazoa > Chordata > Mammalia > Chiroptera > Vespertilionidae > Lasiurus > Lasiurus borealis. Next base: position 33,625 of record PVJN01014592.1, on the reverse strand, counting down.
ATTTATATGAGGACTTTTTTGGTATGCAGAGTTGAGTATGGTACTGAATCCCTGCCCCCAGTAGAAAAAAAGGGGGGATATAAAGAAAATAATTATTTTTAGAGACGTGAAAGTGAAATATTAGCTCAGGTCACAAAATCTATTTTGCAATCAAGCAAAATTTTAAAAAATGTTACTTCCATCTTGGAATCTTTTTTTTTTTTACAAATTTCAGATGGCTGTGAATGTAAACTTGATGCTAGGATAGATTTAAGAAAGGTGTCAACTGACATTTTAAAATGAAGACATGCTACAAACGCAACTGCATTGAAATGAAAGTATATGTACTCAGTAATGCCAGAACCCACAGCAGAACTATATAGGTTATGGATTAGCAAACATTGACACTTGGATCAAGTCCCATCTGAAAATTTTTAATTCAAATAATAAATTTGCTAGTTATCAATTTTTAGAGCATTCTGCAGTTGACATCTAATAATTCTAAAGACTTTTGATGTATATTTTTCCCAATAGCCTCAATAAGGAGAAAAACATTGAAAACATATGCTTAAGAGCTAATGACCCAATTCCTGTCATCCTCGTATTAACAAAAAGTGTAAACATCATTTTCATCTGTAAAACAAGCATCCAGATGATTTCTAATGATCTCTCAGCCATAAATGCCTACAAATATATGAAAATATTGTAAGCCCATTCCATCAAGATTTCATGGAAATACGTATTTCTGTCAAAACACTAGATCATATTAATTTTAAAAACCATGTATTAAATTGCCAAATTTCCCATTTGCTATAAGAAATGATACTGTTTAAGTTTATAAAATATTTTGAATTCTCTGGACCTCCAGATGTTTTCAGAACAATTAGGAACTGATACCCATAGCCCATGCTGTGGATCTTCATGGGGAATCTGTGAGGGATGTTTTCTTTTGGTTAAAGATCATTGATTTGTATTCAGGTATCAATTCTGCCACTTCTATCATCACACCATTCTGTCTTCTTTTCTAAATGTTTCTGAAACCTCTACATTATTGTAAAATGTATCTTAGTTTTCTCCACAATTAGAGTAGACCCGCGGTGTATCTAAAAGGTGTGAATGTTTAATCCTCCACTCTGTTAAAAGTTCCATGCGATTACTGTCAACATAATTGAATGTATCAAGCACTGTAAATCCCACATACATGGTGGAGTACAATAATTCCCTTTGAACTGGGGAAAAACAACGCAGGGGGAGAAATTCGTGGAGCAGATCACTTAACGTGCCTCAGGCTTCCCACTGTTTCACGTAGTTTGCTGGAGTACTTGTCTCAGCTCAGCTTGCTGTGACTGTGTGGTTTTCTTCAAAGACCTTCTTATGGCTTCATCGACGTGTTCATGTTAAAATTTAAAATGGGACCAAGTACTTGAGGTAAAATGGAAACAACATTTGTGAGAATTGTGAAACCTATTATGTCCCAAATTAGGTATCCTGCATTAGTTTCATGAAAAATACCAATTCATTAAGGAGACACAAAATGCCACTTCATTTTCTAAGGCTACTCACAGCTAAGGTGTGGTCCTCAGGTTGGCAATTGACTTCTCTTTAACTTATACTAGGGAGAAAGATGTCTAAATTCTAGAAGGATGAAAGGCAGACCTGAGAATCATAAAAGTATGTTGCAGAAAACAGCAGTTATCAGACACTCAGATTTCTAACATTAGAAAAGGGTAATATATTTTATTTTGTTGTATCCCATGTGTTAATAGTTAAAGGAAAAATAGCAATTTTGTCATATAGCGATTGCTTTATATTTCAAAAACTAAATAAATAAATCAGGTAGATGTTTACAAATTTTTAGTGCCCTAAATCAAGGGTGATTTTAAAATGTGGTGGGGGTGCCCCAAATACAATTGTTTGGGGAATTGTATCAAAATTATAAAAACTGAGTGATAGATTTTTGTCTTAGTATCCTTCATTTAGCTTGTCATTTTAATATTTCTCTTGCTAATTTATGAGAAATGATATTACTCTCAACCACCCTAAGGAAAGATACAGAGCAATGTTTCTTGAGATTTAAATCTTTAACTAAATCTTAACAAGATTTTAAATATTATTTCAGTAGCAACAGAGAATGGAAGATAATCTACTACATGAAGCTTAAAGATATTTTAAACATCTGAAATTCTGATTTGTCTGTAACTCCTCATTCTATCATATTTCATCAAATATATTTAAGTGACTGAGACCAGTTATTTGCACTTTAATTTAAAATCTCTATTTCATTTGAATGTGTTTACATAGCCTCAAAAATTATAACACCTGGACAAATCAGGATGAATGAGTCCATTAAATGTTTTCACTAACATTGTAGGAAAATGGGATAAAAGATCTCTTTAATACAGGGGTTTTAAAACTTTTTCATCTCATATCAATTATGTACTGACATTTTGTGTCATACCAAAAATATACCTTTTGCCAATCTGACAAGAAAATAGATATTATTTTGATTATTCACATCAGACAGTGATTGTATAGGCAATTGTAATTTTTTGACAACTTAAGAGAAAAAGTTCAGTGCCCCTGACTAAGTAGTCAGGTATGTCACATGTATAAAATTCTCTCAGTACAGCCCACTGGTTGAAAATCATTGCTTTAATACCATTATATGAGCTGGTGAATGATGTTCTATTACAAGTTAGTACTAACCAAGAACTGATTAAATAATTATTTCTGTTGAGTTTACCAAAATCACCTTCTTTCTCTTTTCCTTTTTAATTTTTTATTTTTGGCTGTATTTCTTCAATTCTAAAAAACATTGTGTGAGGTTAGCGGTCTTTAACTTCATTGAACATATTTGATTCTTTAACAACTTCTATATATCATATTTAGTTCTAGAATGCTGAAATGCATTTGGAAACAAACAAAAAAAGAGATAAGCTTCCTTCTATTGATTTTAATTTCTAATGAGGGAGGTGTAAGTTACAACACACATAAGTATACACTTAATTTAAAATAGGAAATGGTATGAAGACAATGAAACAAGGTAGTGGGTAGAGTGTGAGTAACCAAGAGGTCTTTCTAAGAAAATCACACTTAAAACTCAGGTATTAGAAAGATCCATCCAATAGTAGATAGAATCTAAAGAAGGAAAGAAATCTTAGAAGCATAGCATGTACAAAGGTGCAGAGGTGGGGGTCAAGCTTGGCATGTTTGGAAATGTTGACATACTACAACATGGATGTAATTTAAAGACATTCTAAATGAAAAAAGTCAGTCACTAAAAGATAAATACTCTATGACTGCACTTAAGTAAGTTACATAGACTAGTCGAACTGACAGGGGCAGAGAGTATAAGGGTGGTTTCAGGAAGTGGGAGAGAAAGAGTGAATGGGAAGTACACGTTTTGATGGACATAGTGTTTCAATTGCATAAGTTGAAAAAAGTTCTGAAGACCGATGATGGTAATGGTAGCACAACGATCTGCATGTATTTAGAACCACTCAACACTACACTTATAACATTTGGGGTGTTAAATGTTATGTGTACTGGTATTGTACCTAAAATAATGTTGGGAAAAGAGACCACCACTTTTATGCTGTGGCACCTTTTCTTGCTTACCTTATTTTTATCCATACATTTTCTAAAAGAATACAATCGAGAACTTAATTTAGAATCTACTTTGAAAGTGTGTATGTGGCGAGGGTTTATGTTATAATAACACAAGGTTTTCAAACCAGATAAACAAAATGAGAGGGACGCTGCCCCTATTCCCTTAGAGTCACAATGCAATCCTAGAAATAAACGCACAGTGTATTTTATTTGGTTTCAAATGATAGCAAAAAGACAAAAATATCGGAAAAGGAAGAAAAAAATGGCAGATAGCATTTCTGGTTCATTTCTTATTTACTTAGAAACAAAATGCATAATATATACGACTGTCTACATAATGATAATATATGGGAATATTAATCATTAATGAGCATCTTTCTTTAATTTATAGTTGGGTTAAAAATTAATTAGTCCTTCCTTGGTCACTGGAAGACCTTCATTTAATTAAAATCACTAATGGCCTGAGGAGCAATGCTCTAGTACACTGCAAGTCTGAATTCATAATTAGTTTGATGCTGAAAACAAGTATAAACTATCAATATAGTAACAGGTCTGTTTAAGTGAGGTTTATCTGTGATTAGCTGCGTCTTCCAACAAAGGCCACAGAGAAGTATATTTATTATCTTCCACATAGACAGTGTTAAGAATTTTTTGATAGTGGTTATAATTTTTAATGTTATTTTTAAATTACATTTGAAATTTAAAATTATTTTATATTAGTTTCAGATCTGTACCGCACAGTGGTTAGACAACCATATAATTTACCAAGTGATTCCTATGATATTTCAAGTATTCACCTGGCACCATTCATATCTATTATAACATTATTGACTATATTCCCTATGTGTACTTTATATTCTGTAACTATATAGTAACTTCCAATTTGTACTTTTTAATCCCTTCACTTTTTCACCCATCCTCCAAAACCTCCTCTCTTTGGCAATTATTGCTTTGTTCTTTGTATCTAGGAGTCTGTTTCTTCTTTGTTTGTTTGACTTGTTCTTTAGATTCCACTTATATGTGAAATCATATGGTATTTGTCTTCTCTGTCTGACTTAGTTCATGTAGCATAATATCCTTTAGATGCATTCATGCTGATGCAAATGATAAAATTCCATTCTTGTTCATGGCCAAATAATATTCCATTGTATTTATGTACCACATCTTTTTATCTACTTGTCTATTAATTGGTTGATTCTCTGTCTTGGCTTTTGTAAATAACATAGCAATTAAGATAGGGGTGCATATATCTATCCAAAATAGTGTTTGGGATTTCTTTGGGTGTATATCCAGAAATGGGATTGCTGACTCATTAGTCCTTTTTTTTTTTTTTAAGGAACCTCCATACAGTTTTCCATAATGGTTGCACCAATTTTCATTGCCACCAAAAGTTTCCTTTTCTAAAACTATACTACAAGGCTATAGTAATCAAAGCAGCATAGTACTGGCATAAAAACAGACACATAGATCAACCCACCAGATAAGAGAGCCCGGAAATAAACCCACATCTATAGGGTCAATAAATATATGACAAAGAAGGCAAGAACATACAATCTTTATTAAACAATAAATGGTGTTGGGGAAATTGGACTAATATATGCCAAAAAACTGAAATTAGACCACTTTCTTATCAATATTAAAAAATTAAAAAAAATGGAGTGAGAAGTTAGACTTGAAAGCATAAAATTCCTAGGAGAAAATATTGATAGTAAACTCTCTGACATTTCTCTTAATAATATTTTTTTATATCTCCTTGGGCAAGAATTGTTTTTGATGGTAATATTTTCCTTTTATTTTTGTTGTAATTGTTTTTAATGATACCTTCAAAATACTCTAGGTCAGTACACAAACAAACAAACAAAAATCTAACTAACTATTAGGGAGGTGTAAAGTACCTGAAGAATTTGTAATATAAATTCAGAAAGTTTGATTTAATTAGATCACATTAAAAATAATGGTCAAATATTTAATTAGATATCAGGTTCAAAATATTATTGCTATTTAATTGTAATTAAAAATGCTTCTGAATATATTAGTGCACAATTCCATGTTAATTGAACCTATTTTTTTTTCTGATGGACAATGTTAGTATAAACTGCTAAATTTAAGTTGAGGGTGTCAAAGTTTATAATATTTTATTATATTTGACTGTTAATATTGTCATGTTTTTCATACCAGTAAAATCAGGAAACTTCTGACAATCTCAAATATAATCTTTCTTTCCTCATTTGGTAGGTCTATTTAGTTACTTTTTTTTCTGTTGGCTTTTAAAGAAAGCGAAATATAATATCACTAGAGGTCCTGTGCATGAAATTTGTGCACTTGTGGAGAGGGTCCCTCAGCCTGGCCTGCGCTCTCTCACAGTCCAGGAATCCTGAGGGGATGTCCGACTGACGGCTTAGTGGGCCTAAGCCATCAGTCAGACATCCTTAGCATTGCCACGGATGCGGGAGAGGCTCCCACCAATGCTACTGTGCTCAGCTTCTGACGCAGTGGTGCACCCACTGTGGGAGCGCACTAACCACCAGGGGCAGCTCCCACATTGAGTGTCTGCCCACTGGTAGTCAGTGTGCATCATAATGATCCGCCATTCTACCATTTGGTCATTCGCATATTAGCCTTTTATTATGTAGGATATGCTATAGATGAGGCCCCCTAGAATCATAAGAAATGCAAAAAATTTCACTGTTAACTCATTCTTGAAGTGCCCCCACTTAAAATCAGATTGCCACCTGTGGAGCATGTGCTACACCTTGGGAACCACTGGGCTTGAAACTGTTCCTCTCTGTGTTTCATTTCTGAATACATACACATATACCATGGGAATAGTAATCCCTTGTCCGCCTACCTCATTGGGTTGTCATGAGGAGATTCTGAGCTAATAAACCTAGAAATGTTTCATCAGGTAAGTGATGTCTAAATGGGAAGCGATTGTGATTTTTAACCTCACGGGTACCCTCACAGGTAGCAGATGCTGATTAGGGGAGGAGGACAACCCAGCACTGACTGCAGGACTGACTTCCAGTCAGTTGAGCCTTCAGTCGTTTTGAATGTTGTGGACCCTGGGTTTTTATATATTAGAATAATATATTTAGTTTAAGGAGATTACCAGAAAAGTATTTTTAAATCACATAGCTGAATAATTGACAATCTTATTCTTGATTTTATACTAAAATGTATAGACCAAATCAATTGCACCTGTTTAACATAAATAGAAATGTGAAACCTCACAAATTATATCCCCCAGGTGAAACTTTATATCTATCTTTTTAAAAACTCATTTTAACTTAGTCAAAAACAATAAACACATGTGAAATCAACTCAAATATTGAAGAGTGTAAGATTCCTCAATATTTTGATAAAAATGTGGAAATCATAAACCTTTAGGAAGAGACTATCATAGGAATAGCTAGAACAATAAACTATTTCATTTCCTTGATAACATTCTGTGTATTGAAGCGAGGCAAGGCAGTTTGGATAGGATCACAATGCAGGCACATGGTCTCAACATAGAAGAGCAAACTTCGTTATTAATCTGCAGAGCCTTATTTCAAGGATTTCGGGAAAACTTTAATTATAAGAACCAACAAGTACACAACTATCACCTGAAAATCCTACTCCAGGATATTAAATATGTACCCAAACTAGTTGCACAAACATATAATATTAAAAACTGTGTATTGTATTTATAAGGAGTTTACTTGCATTGTAGGCCTCAGGGGTTCAATTTCTGGTTGGGGCACATACCTAGATTGCAGCTTGATTCCAGATATGGGCACATACTGGAGGCAAGTGAATGATGTGTCTCTTCCATTTCTCTTTCTGTCTCTCTCATTTATTTCCTCTGTCTCAAAAATAAAAAAGACTAATAATTAAAAATATATTTATAGGAGGATTTATTTTGTGTTATTATACCTTATATGGGCAGAAGATTTTATAAATTTACAATGATTTGACCCTCACAACAGTCGTATATATTAAGTTGAGCAGATAAAAGATCTTGACACAAGCTCTGCCAAAAACTAATGATCAGAGTTTAAATCGTTTTTGTAAGGTCACATGTCTATACGCCTCAGTCAGCAAAAGAAGCAGAGTCTTTGGTTAAGTACTATTTTGCCTGTAGTTATCTGAAAAATCAAATAATAGAAATGATAATTTAAAAAAATTCTCAAGTAAACTGTATCTATAAATACATAGAAAAAGTCACACAGAAATTTAAAAGAAGATAACATTTATTTTCTAATCATAACAAATGGAATTTGAGTTGTTGACATGTAATTTCATATAGAAGTGAAAGCTTACCCTTTTAAAACAACAGCCCATGAAACACGAGAATCAAGATCAAAAACAGTGCCAAAGCATTTTATTTGTCAATTTTTCTTGGTAACTTGTCATTTTTTTTGTCCATTCATCCTTTGCTCTTCAGTTTACCTAGCTATGAAATGGAGGGGAAATGATCACCAGGGTTTTTTGTTACATTCTAAACCCAATAGCTAAGTTTCAATCATGTAATTTCAATTTATAAAGTCTAGAAATTGTCACTCCTACCCTTTGTGCAGTGTAATTCTGAAGCTATAGACAAGGGTTTAACTGATGACAAATAGTGATTGTTTTCACAAAACACATGAAATCTGTGCTTAAGCTATAAATATGTTATTGTAGATTATTTTTTATTCTGGGCACTGAATTGTATGCTAAGTACCAAACTTATCCATGAAGATACCAAGTCTAGTTTTAGAGACACACGAGTGTACAGGTGAGATGTAATATGTGTTCAGTGCTGACTTGGGGAAGGCTTTGTGCTGGTTGAGGAATATATGTATATATGGAATATATCAGGGGAAATATGTGGCATATTTATAACTAAATATATTTAGGAAGAAGAATGTCTAATTCTTGTAGAGAGAGGGAGATTTAGTATCTTGTTTAGTATGTGGCCTTCATACAGTGTCTGATACATAGAATTAGCTAATGCAATTACATCATTTGAAAGGCATATCAAACAATGGCCAAAGTGACTTTTCAGCTAAATAGGCCATTAGACTAGTTATTAAAATGAGCTACCAAAATGTGGTATTTGTCATTGTCGTGTGGCTCAATCAAAATATTTTCTTCTCTGTGGCTCACATTAGAATTTCAGTTCTTCGGAATTCTTATTATTGTATGTAATAGTAACAAATAATTGGAGATGCAGATAATTACCGCTTACTGCACAAAAGCCTGCTTACAATCTGTCAACACCGTAGCTAATTCCTGACAGGTGGAAATCATGAAATTTATTATAGTAGAAAAGACAATAAGTAATTTGCAGAATCATTTAATAAGGTGAAAATGATTATAAAAAAATAAAAGACTCTGGCTCCTGTTTTTATTTTTATAAGTGAATAATATTTTCTGATATAATTGTATAAATGTTTTATGAAAATATTGATTCACAATGTTTATAAGCTGATCAATATTGTTTTGGGAAAAGACCATAAATAAAAAGTTCTCACTTGATGTAGTATTAGATCACATTCAATGTGCATTATACTAAAAAAATACCAATTTACAATAAAATTTACATGAAGAAGGATTTAAAATAATAAATTGAGAATATTGATCAGTTGTGTCTTATCTTTTGCAAAATATTTTGCTTAGCTGTTAGTCTATTGTTTGAAGGGTTTGACTTGAGCATTCTGTTTAATTTCAATGTATTTGAGAGGATTTGGAATGTGTATACTATCATGTGCATAGTTTTGTAATAATTATATTTCAGAGAAAAGGAACACAGTTCTGTCTCCCTCTTGACAGTGTTCCCATGACATTAAAGACTCGTTTGGTGAAATCTAAAAAAACAAATCAAGGCTCTTTTCATTAGTTTACAAGCCAGGAAGATAGAAACATTTTCTCATATGTTGATTATTTGATGTAATAAAATACCTCATATATTGTGTAAGGAAATATGGTTTCAGCATGTCACATTCTGAACACACAAGTCTTTATTTTTTAAAGAAAGCTAAGGCAAGAATATCTTCTACTCAGAATTGCTGAAAATAATCAGGAAGATAAAAAGAGTTCAGTTCTATATTCTCAAAGAATAGAGGAGTAGATAGAATTGACCTCTCTGTTTCTTTATGTAGACTTAAGATGTCACCCATATATAAACAAAAGTCATGTTATTAAAAAGTAATTAAAAGTGACAAATGTTTTAAAATATAGTGAAATTAGAGGTGCTCAATTTCATGACAGCAGTTTTTGTCCAAGGTTTTGTAACCCCAGTGCCTAGAACAGTATCTGGCACAATGTCTAGAACAAGGATATTGTTAATTTAATAAAAATAGTTTAAAATAAATGAGTAATGGGTGAATAAATTAATATATAACTAAAAGGGTTGATTCTTATATAAATTCATAATTTTGTTGCAGTAGGTTAAAAAAAGAAATCTTTCTAAATTATAGAATAGAATTGCCTTTAATTATTCCTAACTAGTGGCCTGGTGCATGAAATTCATGCATGGGATTGGGGGGAAAGTGGGGAAAGGGTGTCCCTCAGCCTTTCCTGCATCCTTTTCAATCTGGGATCCCTCAGGGTATAACCAGCAGTTGGACATTCCTCTCACAATCCAGAACTGCTGGCTCCTAACCGCTTGCCTGCCTGCCTGCCTGATTGCCCCTAACTGCTTGCCTGCCAGCCTGATTGTCCCTAACTGCTTCCCTGCTGGGTTGATTGCCTCTAACCACCTCTGCCTCAGCTGTGCATCTAGGATCCAGGCTTCCCTTCTCTAGCTGACCACAGGCACCTGGGATCTGGGTTTCCCTTCTTCTGGTCAACCATAGGTGCCCAGGCCAGCTGCATCTGCAGGGGATGTTGGACAAAGGGCTTGGCCTAGGCTACAGCCACAGTGCTGGCACCCGGGACTGCAGGGTGGGTGGCTTCTCTGTCTCCTGGACCATAGCCAGCCGCAGGTACTGGTGCCTGGGATGTGGGGTAAGTAGCTTTTCTGTCTACCTGGCTGCAGCCAATGGCAGGTGCTGGCACCTGGACTGCAGGCATTGGGCTTCTCCATCTTCCCTGGGATGTAGTGTGGGTGACTTCTCTGGCTGGCTGCAGTCTGGGGTTGCAGGGCAGGTGGCTTCTTCATCTCCCAGGCCACACCCAGCCTCAGGCACTGGGGCCCGGTTTCTCCGTCCCCCCAGGACTTGGGGCCAGCGGACAGGGGTGGATGGCTTCTCCGGCTGGCTGTGGCCTGGGATCATGGGGCAGGCAGCTTCTTGGACTCCATGGCTTCATCCAGCCTCAGGCATTGATGCCCAACTTCTCCAACTCCCAACTCCCATCGGCCCTGAGCAGCTGGGGGCGGGGCTGCTGCCATCTTTTCAGGTGAATTTGCAACCTCATTCTGATTGGCTGTTGGGTATAGTGGAGTGATGGTAATTTGCAAGTTTCTCTTTCATTAGTGCAAATAGGCAATTCAAAAGAATATGAAGAAAAATATTTAGGCTCCTTCCAAACATTGGAATATATTCATAATCTTCCTCTTTTAGTTATTAAGATTGTATGCGGGCCAAGTGTTCATGGTAGGAATTGATAAAGAGTATGGTCATAAATTATAATTTAACTCACATGCTGAATAAGTATTTTCTTGCTTTTGCTCTCTGAAGGACTCTGTGGTAAACACTGGGATATAGCCATTAATAAGCAATCTGTGCTTTTGTCTTCACAAAGTCTACATTTTAGTCCATTGGCTGTCATTTTCTTAGGGATGACATCTTGGGTCTACACAAAGAAAGAAGGAACACAAGTGTAGACACCGCCTTTTTGTTTGAAAATATGGAGCTCAACTATCATCTTCCTGATTTGTCTCAGCAATTCTGGGTAGAGCATATTTTTTTTCTTAACTTCCTTCCAAAGCCAAAAGAAGACTCCCTATATGGGATTACAATCTAATACTACATTAACTTAGACAAAATGAACTGCGACTCATAAAACAAAACAACAGAAAGATAAATAAAGTGGAAATTTATAGAGAGTGTAAAGATTTATTTCTTTAAGAAACATCCCATTCCTGAATATGAAAGTGCATATTTATAAATTTAGACCATGTAGTAGAAACCTTTTGGACTCTAAATTTAGCAATAAGCCAGTGTGTCAATGTGCAAGTCATATTTGATCCTGGCAAAGAGCCAGTCACTTTATTCCACAGACAGCAGTGGCTATTGCTCATAATGATCTTAGAAGCAGGTGCTTATACATTTCTGTCATTTAGTACAAAGGACATTCTATATCAAGTCAAATAACAAAAGTGACATTCTAAAAATTGATTCCAGTACCTCCGGATTTCTTCAAAAAGGCAACTGTATGTTAAACTCATCAGGAGATGATTCTGAACTGTTCCATATGTTCACTTCATTCATTTCCTTCAGAGGAGATTCGTCTTGGAAACATCAAGAACTGAAGTAAAGCAAGTTTTTCTGAAAACCAATTCTTAGGCTATTTTACTTACATATTTTATAAATGCACACTTGGACTCTGTGAGTATGGGTGAAGAAAATGAAGACTCAGACCAAGACAACTAACTATACCATCCTTACTGCTTTTTTGAAGGGATTCTATCGTTTCTGAGGTACTGACACAGACATAGTCTGTTTTATCATCTGACTTTGCTCCCTAAGAGCCAAGGTTGATTAGATTCCACTAAGTCCATGTCTCAAAACAGTCAATCCATGGCTAATTGATAAAATATGAAAAAGGAAGAGATGAACTTATTTTTTTCCCAAGGAATCTGAAAAATTCATAAATTGAGACAATCTGGTCATAGTAAATGCTGTATTTCAAAGTATGTACACAGTCATAGGGGGTTCATGTGTAACCATGGAGAAGCCCAGCCTGGCCATAAACTAACTTTTACATACACACACACACACACACACACACTCAACAAGTTATAAAAGAAGAAAGACATTACTATATAGTAAATGCCACTTACTAGCCATTTTTTTTGTTGAACATGTGAATCTTCAATTTAATTTTTTTTGTCAAATATTTTCATTATTTTTTTAGCTCGTATTTGAGCAATCCTATGTGACAGCCATTTATTATGCATCTACTATGTTTCAATTATTTAGGGATGTAACCTCCTGCCCTTATGGAGCAGATTTTTAGGAGTGCCTGATGGATGCTAAGCAATCAACATATTAAACACATAAAATATATTGTAAATATCTTAATTTCAGTTTTCTGAGGAACAGTTTCTAATATGGACAAATAGCTTCTGAAAATTTATTTGGGCTCCCCCAAATAAAACCCCTGGAGGCGAGAAGCAAGCAGGATTGGACAAGTGGAGGAGCTGAATTGCACCACAGCCTCACAGGAGCGTTGGGCTTGACTATCTTTTGAACATGGTTCCACCTGAAGCAAGTGCCCACATTTTCATTCCTCACTCAGTTCATCTCCATCCATAGAATGCAGGCTGCCTCCTGGGAGGGAGAATGGCCTTGAGCATGAATATTATCTTCAACTCAAGACTATTTCTGGAAAAGATCTCATCAGAGGGCTATTGCTAGCCCAGGAGCTGTTGAATGAACCCTGCAGGGGTTCTGCATCCCATGCCATATAAGTCTATATAGTACATTGAACCCTGACCGGTGCTATAACAGTAGATTGGGGTAAGAGAAATACAGACTATTGGGAGGTTATTTGCAATTTAAATATTGAGAAGAGAGTAAGAGATGTTTGAGGAAAAGGTTGAATCAGATGAGATCGTATATGGACTGCTAGTGAGAGACAGTTTCATGCAAAAGAGATAGATAAAGCAAATGCACTCCTGACATGTTCAAGCAATATCTATGCAGTTTGGCTAGAATAACATAAAGGTTGAGTATTAGGAGATGAATCCAAGATGAAATCTGGGGCTATTCTTTTGGGATCTGTAGGTCATGGAAAACATTGTCTGTAATAGAAATGTAGACTGAATAAGACATTGTAGTTTTTTGAGCAGCAGAGTGAAATGGTTTAATCTATTTTAATAGCATCACTTTGCTATAGTATAGAGAATGAAATAGGTGGGGATGAAGTACAAGTGAAGAGTAAAAACCGAAGACCTATTGGGACAATCAGAATTGATGGTGAGATTGAGTGAGAGCTAATGGTGTCTTGAACTAGATCTATAACTTTAAAGTTAGTACAGAATGGTCAAAATGTGCATGTATTCTGAAATAATGAGATTAATTCAGTGTTTGTGAGAAAAAAAGAAAAAGAAAGGCTCAAGGATGCCTCTAAGGAATTCAGTTTGATCAACCGGATATTATGCAACTAGTGTAATTAAGATAGAGAGGAGATGAAGATGACGTTGATTTTCCTGTAGATGGTATTTCAATCATCAGATTGAATGACCTCACCAAGGAATTATGGAATAACATATGAGAGAGAGGGGGCGATCAGAGAAAGAGCCTCAAGAATGATCAATGAGCCGAGACCGGTTTAACTCAGTGGATAGAGCATCGGCCTGCGGACTGAAAGGTCCCAGGTTTGATTCCGGTCAGGGCCATGAACCTTGCTTGCGGGCACAACTCCAGTAGGGGGCGTGCAGGAGGCGGCTGATCGATGTCTCTCTCATCGGTTTCTGGCTTTCTATCCCTCTCCCTTCCTCTCTGTAAAAAATCAATAAAATATATTTAAAAAAAGAATGATCAATGATAAATACAGATTTTTTCCCATTTTTAAGATGTTCCAAAAACTTGAAAATAACAGTTTAAAAGTAATCATGTGGCCTTAAATCCCTTTCTGGCTGGCCAAATCACCTTACTATTTTCACAAGCCTTTTTGCTTTGAAACAATGGGACCCTGCAATATTCAGATTTAGAAACCCCATATATAAAGCACTCTTCTTAAGGACAAAACATCATGTAAATTCATTCATAGATTACATATGTTTTTCTCCACCACCACCCCAAAAAAATATATTAGCTAATGTGTCCCCTTCAGACGGGAAACTTTTTTTAATTTTATTTTTATAAATCCAAGTTACACATTCAATAAAAGATACTGTTGTCTTACAATGAAAGTCATCAGGCAAGAGATATTAAGAGCTGTATATATGATCACCTCAATAGTCTTTGCTATGGTTTGGATAGTAATAAACCCCTCTCCTAATTACCAATAATGAATTTTGTGAGGGCTTTAGAAATAAACATAACACACTCAGTACAGGAATGCAGACACCTATGTCACTATCATTATTTATATTTAACGTAAATGTTATGATGTTTGAAACATTGAACAAAGACTCCTGAATACACCCAAACAGCATCCTATGGATGTCACTTATGTCATATATTTTGGAACTGATACCTATCGTGTAGGGGTCACAGTAAGACAGAATTGTAAAAGTAGCATCATTTAGCCCTTGATGTACACCACATGTCTCATGTTGCACTGCATTCCTGACATACCATTTCTCTATAGTTGCAGGCAAAATTTGGAAGCTAGGCAAGTCCCCTTTTAATGTTTTTTTTTATAATATATTTTATTGATTTTTTACAGAGAGGAAGGGAGAGGGATAGAGAGTTAGAAACATCAATGAGAGACAGAGACATAGATCAGCCGCCTCCTGCACGCCCCCTACTGGGGATGTCCCTGCAACCAGGATACATGCCCTTGACCGGAATCGAACCCAGGACCCCTCAGTCCCCAGGCCGATGCTCTATCCACTGAGCCAAACCGGTTTCGACCCTTTTTAATGTTTTAATCCCTGTAGACTTCAGTCATTGTTTCAAATGCAAGCCTATTTAGCTCTCTCCCTGTATCAACCTCTCAGAAGCTCAAGCATGGCCTTTTGGACTAAGGTATTTCATAATTTCATTATTTTAAATCTGGGAACTTGTAGTTCTGTGTATAGTCAACAGAAACGTTCTTTTTGTTAATGGCCCACCCAACTGAAAATCCAGGAGTATGAGCAGAGTGAGGCCACGGTAAACCAAAGAGCCTAAACAGTGATATATGGCATCTCTCTTCAGCCCATTTACTTGTGTTTTCCCCTGCACTGGAGTGAGGTTTCTCATCTGACACATTCTCTGTCAGACACAAATCAGTTCCAAACTTTCTGCATCTGTGATAAAAGAATAATCTCCAAAACTGTGGATCATTCCTATCTTTCCAATTCTAATTGTTTTAATCCATACACGTCTCGGTATTCTCTGCTATACCTGCATCTGTGTACTGCATAGGCTTCCTATCATAATCCCCACCTCCCCATCCTCATCTGTGTTGTTGGCACATCCATGCGTTTGAGTCATGAACTTCTAGTTCATGTCAGTCACAAGTTATTTTTATTATTAAAACATTAAGATATCT
This sequence comes from Lasiurus borealis, assembly GCA_004026805.1. NCBI lineage: Eukaryota > Metazoa > Chordata > Mammalia > Chiroptera > Vespertilionidae > Lasiurus > Lasiurus borealis. The sequence goes on along the minus strand of PVJN01014592.1, from coordinate 17,704 downwards.
TAAAGAAAATCAACCTTAAAAAACACTTCAGAATTGTTTTTTCCTTAGAAATTTTATCTCTATTTTAACATAGTACAATTATCACTCAAGGCAATTGCAATTATCTAGACAAATATTGGGAAAATTACAGTGGTAGAACTACTGTAAAAGAAATACCACACAAACTGACTCTGCTCTCATCAGAATTACAGTGAAGAACATATTGGAGAAAACTGAGTAAGAATGCATGTGCATTTCAGATTTGGAGTGTTCAGTAGACACACAACCTTCATTACTAAAACACTGACTTTTGCCTTAAGCCCTCAAATAGGAAGCCAGCTTTATTCCCTATTATATAAGAAAATATTTACTCTTCTGCAATTAATTTTATAAATCATACTTGTCAAATTAATAGAAGACACGTACAACGCTTTGATCCTATCTTTCTTTTCTGGATCATAAACAAGTGTGGTAAAGCGAAAGTGCATTTTTATTGCGAAACTCTGTTGCCTTTTTCTGACTGAAGCTCTTTTAAAATTATATAGAGCACTGTAAATTGCAAGAGAGTGAGCTGCCGAGAGCAAAAGCCTCGCCTGAGATACTGCTACCAAAAAAGGAAAAACAAAGGCACACTTTCCAAAGAGCTAAATGCCAGACTGTGTCCTGACATTCACAGGTTAAAAATAAGGCTCCCTGGGTGAGAATCAGTAATTATTTTGTGTTATTTTGGTTACTAAGGGCTGTCATTATTCTGCTTAACTGACATTTCAGCCATACTTAAACTGACTATGGCTAAGCATTACCCTTCTCATGACCTCAGTAGAAAAAAAAATATAGTAATATGAAGAAGCTTGAAGTATCTTATTATGTCTGTGAAAAAAAAATTATTATTCTGTCAAATTAAGCAATATTTGTGTTATAACATTTAGCTCATAAAGGCATATAAATGCCTTTAAAAATTCATTTAAAGCACTACATTTACCCTTTTACATTTCAGAAATACAATATGAACTAAAACATTGGTAAATCAATGGGTTTTTATCCTCTCCTAACACAGGCTGACTAGCGTCCTCTCATCAGAAACCCAGGGCATGTGTACAATTGGGAGAAAACTGACACTAATATTCCGCCTCCCTCCTGTGGTGTCCATGCTCTTCAAGTTACAGTGGCCACAAGTGGCACAGCTATTTAGCGTTAGCATAATGAGACCAAGAAGAGCAATACAACAGAATAACCATTTAGCATTAAAAATCAAAATAGTAAATGTTAAATACAAACTGCAATAGCAACTCTTGTAAGGAAGAGATCCCCTAGCATCAAGTTGCCCACAGTTAAAACTAATAATATGTTTATCTATCATGAGGGTTAGAGGTGGGATACCTTTATATCCATTAATAAGATATGATACTATTATTTTTTTTCTTTAAATATATTTTTATTGATTTCAGAGAGGAAGGGAGAGGGAGCAGGAGACAGAAACATTAGTGTTGAGAGAGAATCATTGATCAGCTGCCTACTGCTCGACCCCTACTGGGGATCAAGCCCTCAATCCCAGGCTTGTGCCCTGACTGGGAATCAAACTGGTGGCCTCTTGGTTCCTGGGTCAACATTCAACTCCTGAGCCCCACCGAATGGGCCATGATACCATTTTTTAGCTAATCCAGTTTACTCGTTATTTATTTAGTTCCTATTTTTAGAGGAACGACTTTGGCTTATACTCCATATTTACTATTCCTCAATTTAATAGTTTTAATTGTTGTGACAACAATTTTTGGTCTTTTCTCAATTTTATTCTTCAACCTTAATGAATATAATTAAATTATTTCATCTTATTTCTAATGTTTCAACAGTATCTCTTGATGCCATTTGAGCATGTGAGTCAGTCCTCCTGATTTTCTGTGCAATTCTGTTCTTTTTCCTGCATATTTTTGGTTGCCTTACAAGCTATTGCTTTTCTATTACAATGTTAAGGTTGATAACATGGCCATTGTTTCTGAATTAAGGGCCTTGCATGACTTATCGTGGTTTGGTTAAAATCTATTTAGGTCAGGTAGTATGACTATAAAAATAGCACAAGAAGCCAAAAAGTAGACGTGTGCTGCTCAAAGGAGATTCCTCTTGGGTCAAAATGGAATGTGTTATTTTTTTAACATCCATCACTTCTAAAATTTGCTATATTTTAGCATTTCTTTACTTCTTATATTTCAATCATTTATTTTGTTTTATTTTTGCAAGGCTTTTTGGTGGATCTCAGTCATTCTTTATTACCTTATTTTTATTGAGATTCCAGGACAATGTTAACAATTAGTTTTTGGTGCACTGATTTCCAGCAGGCATTTTATGAAGTCTCTGTTTTGTGACTGCCTTTTAGCTATGTCTGTAATTTGATTTGATTTTATCAATTTTTGCTTCATAATATGACATGTCAATTAGTCAATATATGTAATAGATAATTATCAACTCATAGTATTGATAGAATGAAATAAATATACTTTTCAGTGGCGCATTGAGTACTTCACACTTTACTAGCAAATAAATGGTAGGAGTTATATTTTCCTTAAAACAATATGATACCTTGCACTAAAATGCAGATATTTCAGGCAATAATTTATTTTGAAATCAATTCTGCTTTGAAATTTTGTCGTAGTGGTCACCGTGCTGTATTTAACAGAAACTGGTGAAAAAGGAAAGGTAAATATTTACAACTGTAATAAAGAACTTGCAGGGACATAAACATGCCACCATGTATGTAGAAGGGACTGCTGAGTGAGGAAAATAAATCAGAAATGTTATTAAATTTTATAGACTGGCCAACGGTAAGGTTCAGAAATGTATGATTCTGTATAGTCCTTATCAACTAATCACATTTGTAACCAGGGGGACTTCTGTAAAAAGGAGCCAACTAAAGTTCACATCCTCAGTCATTTAATTACTGTCTGAAAGTTCTTGCCGAGGTACTTTACAAACTCTCCGTGATGGGTGAGTTTGTAAAAATGGGTGTAAGGCCATAACCGGTTTGGCTCAGTGGATAGAGTGTCGGCCTGTGGACTAAAAGGTCCCAGGTTCGATTCTGGTCAAGGGCATGTACCTTGGTTGCGGGCACATTCCTAGTAGGGGGTGTGCAGGAGATGGCTGATCAATGTCTCTCTCTCATCGATGTTTCTAACTCTTTATCTCTCTCCCTTCCTCTCTGTAAAAATTCAATAAAATACATTAAAAATATATTTTAAAAAAATGGGTGTAAGAATGCCTATACTTTAGCTTATATTGAAATCTAAATGTGATAAGGCATAAATGGTCAAAATAAAAGAATAGATACATAGTTGGAACTCAAAAAAACATTTTTTTAAAATCACCTGAGGATATGTTTCCATTGAATTTTAGAGAAAGTGGAAGAGCAGGGAAAGACAGAGAGAAACCAAATCGATTGGTTGCTTCCTGCAGGAACTCAGACCAGGACCCAGTCTGGGAGGAGCCTGCAACCAAGGTACTTGCCCTTGCCTGGAATTGAACCTGGGACCCATATCCACTGAGCAAAACCAGCTAGCACTGGAACTAAAAATTTGTGCTGAATAAATACTATTATTACCTAAAGGGAATAGTATCTATCTTCTACCAACGTAGGCATTTTATGAGGCAGTATTTCTCAGACTGGTTTTGTGACACACTAATTCATATGTAAGCATATTGAGTGCATCAAGAAAGATAGCATTAGTTCATTTGACTGGTTCCTTCTTCAGCAACTAGTGTACTAAAAATATAGCATAGTTCCAAGTGCTATATCAATTTATACCTTATTATTTATTTTTATCACACCCAATTTTATCAGCCTACTTAAAAAAGCAAAAATGTAATAAAACATCTGAATAAATCTCAATAGTGACTAAAATCATTAAAATTACATGAAATTCCTTTTAATAATAGTAAAAATCATACAATATACATGTAAGCTCTGGCGGTCCACAGTGTTGGAACATATTTCATAAATTATGCATTGAAATCAATACTGCAAGGGGCCCTGGAACAAAGTTTTCCTAAACATTCTATTAGTTTTACATAATTAGTGCCCTAAATTGCATATTAATGATTTTTAAAACTAAAATAATATGGCACTGCAGTTTGTTCAAAGAATATCAAAGATTTATTAGAATACTTAGAAAGCCATTTAAATGCAATTAGAACTGTATGTAGAAATGGGACTTTTCACATCTGTAAGGGTGATGGTAAATATTTATTTTCTGAGTGATAATTGCTAATACTCTGCTTCCTAATTGCTTTTCTGCATTGAGGAGCAGACTCAGAAGCAGTTTGAAGAGATTGTACTTTTCAAACTTTAATAACAGACTATCTAAAAACAAACATTTGCTCACTGGAGTGCTGTGGTTCTATTTTCAGTTACTTTGAAATTGGGTTAATAAGGCTGCAAACCTTTGTTTCCAACATGTTGCAGTTCGCAGCAATTTAAAAGGATAATATTTCCCTCACCTCTTTCAAGGATTTCCGAACTAGCTCTGAGGTATAGTATTTTCTATTCTTATATTTAAAAAAAAATAAAAACAGTATTAAGGTGCTTTAAAGTTTAAACAAAAATACATGTAATATCCATTGGCTATTTATCTTTTCCTATGAAAAACATACATTTCTGAGGCACTGTTTTTCCTTTGGGATTATAGACATTCACCTGATAATTTTTTTTTTTTTTACCACAAAATCTACCAGCATAAACACATGTGCTAATATGCCCTCTGACATGTTCTGTTTGTTACTTTAGTTGAACACAATTCTATCTAATCCCAAGCGCTTCTAACTTTGTGCCTTCTTCATTTTTTTACTTTCCTCAACATGTAAACACGCTGTCCTATCGACCACTTTAAAACTTGTTTGTTTTTTCATATCCCACTCCTCTTTGTATTCCTTTTTTTTCTTCCTATCCTTCCTCATAGCAAAATTTCTTCAAAGAGTTGCTTCTCATTGTCACCTTTCTCTATCTGGAAAGTTGCTCCTCATTGACATTTATCTGTATCTCCTGCTTTTTGAATAAACAGCACTCAGGTTCTCTTTCCCAGAAATATACCAAAACTACCCTGGAAAAGCCTTGTGACAGTCACCAGTCAAATCTTCATCAGCACCATCTGGACCTATTCATGACCTTTGGCCTTTATGTTGCTTCCTTATCCTTTACTCTTTTTTGTTTGTTTGTTTGTCCTCTAGGCTATTCTCCTCTCACATCACCAGCTAATTCTCTCAGCCTCTTTTACATATTTTTTTTTTAATATATTTCATTGATTTTTTACAGAGAGGAAGGGGGAGAGATAGAGAATTAGAAACATCAATGAGAGAGAGACATCGATCAGCCTCCTCCTGCATGCCCTCTACTGGAGTTTTGCCTACAAGCAAGGTACATGCCCCCAACCGAAATCGAACCTGGGACCTTTCAGTCCGCAGGCCCATGCTCTATTCACTGAGCCAAACTGGTCTTGGCTCTTTTACATATCTTATTTAAAAATCATCTGTATACATGCGTGGTGTCCAAATACCTGGTGATGTTTATCTTGGACCCAAATACCACTTCTGGGGCTCACATGCACCTTTCATCTTAGAGATCTCCACTGGGAATTCAAAATTAATACATCCAAACTTAATTCTTTTTCTGCACCCCTGCCTGAGAGGCTCCTCTCCAGGTATTCCTCATCTCGGTAAAATGCGGCAGGTTTATAATGCTATCCACTCAGAAAAATACTGAGGCAGGATGTTGAGAATCTTCATAGCAATGGGCATGGGCATGTTTATAGAGAAAACCCTATCTTTCCCAGTTACTAAAGACAAAAAGAGGTGGTGTGATCATGAACTTCTGTATTTCTTTCAACCCTCACTTTGATCTATCAGTAAATCCCATGGGCTCTAGCTTCAAAATATGTTCAGATTCTGACTGCTTTATACTATCATCACAACGATCCCCTATGTTCAAGTTACTGTACTTTCTACCAGGAAAGTATTCTAAAGAATCTTTAAAATAGCACCCTTTCTACTTTTTCCATTTTCTCTCCTGAATTGTCTACTATCCACACATCAAATCCAGGGTCTGTAAGTAACCTAGTGGCCTACAACCTACCTTCTGTTCTGTACTCTCATTGCTCAGGGCACCCTACCCCGGCCAAATTAAGGGCTCCCTTAATTTTCCAGTGAGTTTCCAAGGGTGTCTCTACCTCAGGGCCTACATTCTGTTTACTGTGGCTTAATTGTTCTTTCCCTCATACTTAGCTCCTTTGCTTTTTTTATAGCCCTCTGTTCAAATCTCTTTTCCTCTGGTGAGATGATCTTGACAATATTATCTGAAAAGAAACAAACACCTCTATTCTTAGCTAGATCTCTCACTCTCTATTCCTTAGCCTCTCTTTATTTACACTTAGAAATCATTGTCCAGTAATATACTTATGGTTACATCTAGTTTAAAGGGAAAATGGGAAATATCTGTATTTTTAGGAGCCATCTATTTAGCTGATAAGTATGTAAAAGCAAAAGAAAGTGGATGTAGCTATAAGGAGATAACAGGCAACCTGGTCCTAACAGGTTTGCTCAGTGATAGAGCGTAGGCCTGCGGACGGAAAGGTCCCAGATTCAATTCTAGTCAAGGGTATGTACCTTGGCTTCGGGCACATCCCCAGTAGGCAGTGTGCAGGAGGCAGCTGATCAATGTTTCTCTCTCATCTATGTTTCTGACTCTCTATCTCTCTCTCTTTCTCTGTAAAAAATAAATTATATATATATATATATTTAAATAGGCAATCTGGTAATCTTTACCATATACTTTTTTTTAAATGTATTTTTATTGATTTTTTCAGAGAGGAAGGGGGAGAGATAGAAAGTCAGAAACATCGATGAGTGAGAGACATCGATCAGCCGCCCCCTGCACGCCCCACAGTGAGATGTGCCCGCAACCAGGATACATGCCCTTGACCAAAATCAAACCTGGGACCTTTCAGTCTGCAGGCCGATGCGCTATCCACTGAGCCAAACCAGTCTTGGCCATATACTCTTTTTATAAAAATAAAGTAATCTGTCTAGGCAAGTAAATTTTTCTTCACATTTTAAAATATTTTTTTATTTATTTCAGAGAGGAAGGGAGGGGGAGAGAGAGAGATAGAAACATCAACGATGAGAGAGAATCATTGATTGGCTACCTCTTGCACTGCTCACACTGGGGATGGAGCCCACAACCTGGGCATGTGCCCTGACTGGGAATCCAACTGTGACCTCCTGGTTCATAGTTGTTCAAACCACTAAGCCATGCTGGTTGGGCTATATTTTTGTTAATGTTAAAGAAAGTGCCAGAATTTGGGGAATTCACCAATTTCTGAAAATTAAAAAAAAACACACACACAAAAAAAACTTGATTCTATTATACTTGCTTCCTGCAAAAACAATAGAAAAGAAGGGGGAAAAAGAGACATCAGATAGTATTGAGTTACAGGGATAGAGACATAAATCCAAGAGAAGGTTTTCTTCTGACTCAATCATGGGAGTTTTCAAGGCAGAGATAACATAACATCTTCACCATAACATAATGCCTGGAAGACTATTTATAATTTTAGAAAGGGTTAACAAGTGAATACAATGATTAAATGCTTCATTGCTCTTTGGTTAAATTAATCTTCTCAATTCTGTTTTTGCATAATTACATATTATAACTAAGTACATGGGTGAACAATACATAATTAGGTCAGTCACACAATATCTATAGGAGGTGAAAAAGCTATACATAACTATTTGTGCCTTTTGCAATTATTCACAGGGAATATCTTAATAAAGAACCTTCTCCAACATATTTTATTCCTACTAGTATAGTTATTTCTCTCAATCCTCCTCCAGATTTAAAAACTCTAAAGGGCCCAGCCAGCATCGCTCAGATGTTGAATGTCAACCTATGAACCAGGAGATCACGGTTCGATTGCTGGTCAGGACACATGCCCAGGTTGTGGGCTCAATCCCCAGTAGGGGGCATGCAGGAGGCAGCTGATTGATGATTCTCTCTCATCATTTATGTCTCTATCTCTCTCTTCATTTCCCTTCCTCTCTAAAAACCAATAAAAGATATTTTAAAACAACTCAAAGGGCATGAATCATATCTTGATCACCTGGTATAGTGACTTTCATCCAAATAGGCTCTTCTTTAAAATAATCAAATAGATTTTTTTTCTTTATTGATTAAGATATTGCATATTGTCCTTATCCCCACGCCCACCCCACTCATGCCCTCATCCCACCAGTGTCTGTGTCCATTGGTCATGCTTATATGCAGGCATGCAAGTCCTTTGGATGATCTCTCCCCTTTATCCCTCCCCTCCCCTACTTAATGTATTACTCTGTGTTGTTGTTGGTGTTGTTTTTAAAGACAGTGAGACAGAATCTTAGGTTATAAAAAGCACCTCCTTGAAATGCAAATGATTGTAAAAGTATGAGGTCAACAATCATGCATCTATTTATATATTAATTAACTAATACTTAGTGTTTACAGGGAAGAGCAGTCCATATATCACTCTATTCATTTGCTGTCTTTTTCTTTCTAATTTCATGGCTCTAAAGGAAGACATGTTTTCATGTGTGAAGAATAAGCAGGAGATAACTATAAGGAAGTTTTATAAGTGTAAGTTCTAGGGAATTGACAAGCTGGGATAAATAAACTGAAACATTTTGTATTAAATATTTTAAAATTTATTTATTTATTTATTTATTTATTTATTTATTTATTTATTTGAGAGAGGGAGTATTGATTTGTTGTTCCACCCATCCATACATTTACTGGTTGATTTCTGCATGTGGCCTAACCAAGTATTGAATCCACAGCCTTGGGACACAGGAAATACATTCCAACAACTGAGAAACCCAGCTAGGGTGCCACTATTCTATCCTATATAATAAAGGCCTACTATGCTAAGTGTCCAATTATCTGTTCAACCAATCAAATGTAATATGCTAATGATATGCTAAGGATGCTCAACCGCCCACTATCATGTACACTCACCACCAGGGGGCAGGTGCTCCAACTGGTAGATTAGCTTGCTGCTGAGGTTTGGCCAATTGGGACTGAGCAAGATAGGTCAGACACGCCCTGGAGCTCTCCCTGGGTCCCTCCCCAGCTGGCCAACCTCCCATGTCCCTCCCCAGCACCAATCGTGTACAGGTGGGGTCCCTTGGCCTGACCTGTACTCTCTCACTTAGGGGATGTTGGAGAGCCAGTTTCAGCCTGATCTCACTCAATAGGGAGAGTGCTGCTTAGCCAGAAGCTGGGCTCATGGCTGGCAAGGGCAGCAGCGGTGGCGGGAGCCTCTCCAGCCTCTGTAACAGTCAGACTTCCCTGAGGGCTCCCAGACTGGGAGAGGGTGCAGACCAGGCTGAGGGACCCTCCCCAAGTGCAAGACTTTCATGCACTGTGCCTCTAGTGTGTGTGAATATGTATATATAAATATAAATAAAGATATATATATATATATATATATATATATATATATATATATATACATACACACACATACATATGCATGTATATGTATATGTATGTGTGTGTGTGTGTGTGTGTGTGTGTGTGTGTGTATCAAACTGGGACAGAGTAATGGTCCAAAATGCTGCTAAAACTGCCAGAATGAACAGAGCACTTCTCACATCAAATAGTTAACAAATCCAAAATGGTAATAGTGCTGAGGTTGAAAAGCCATACTCTAAATGAGCATACACAGTGTTATAACGAGAGTTCAGTGACAAGAAATTAAGGTTTACTGAAAGGATATCGGTACTATCAAATTTTGTTGGACATATTATTTTTTCTGAAAATTAAATATTTTGTTATGTTAGCCATTGTGTTACACTGTACAAATAGCTGTCATGGACTCCTTGTATGTGAAAGCAAATAATAATAATAATAATAACCCTGAGCAACAACAAAACTCAGTCTCCTGGTTCCAAACTTTCTTTCTCAAAAAGTAACAGATGGTATCTGTTTTGATACCACTTTCTAAGATTGCTGTGCAAATAAGAACTCTAAATCTCAGGAGAATTCCCCCTTGCTATCTTGATCCATTCAGTTTTATGTAGAATTGTTACTGGGAACTCTTTACTGAAGTTTAAAATATGGAAGTCGGAGGATGCTCTGCAAAGATATTCAGTCTCAGCTAAAAACACACAATAATTGCTAAAAAAAAGAAATTATGTGGGAACTAAGTTGAATTCATTCAGGTTGATTCCAGATTTTATTCACAGTAAAAGTATACTCCTCAGCCGGTATCATTGAGCAAACACTTGGCTGGAGGAAGCATCGTTTTGCTTTAGAACAAGGAAGTGTGAGCAGTGTTTGTGTGCCTTGAACTTTGGCTGGCACGGCTCACAACTACACTCACATGTAAACACAGGTGATACATCCATAAATGTGTACCCCACGTAATTCTGAGCATCTGCACTTGTATTTGCATAGAGCATATTACGCTTCTTGCTTTTTAAATAGCAAAGATGTATGGTATTACAGTTTTATAATCCTCAGTTCTAAATAATAGGAAGGAACTGTTATGAGTATTGTTTACTTTGTTATGTTCAAACGGAATTATTATTCTGACTCTTTTTGTCTGCAAAGTGCTGTTTAATACACTGGCATTGCAATTGCTAACTCATCACAAAGGAGATGAAGGCATTATGCTGGCAGTTAAGAGAGCTTTGCTGTTTAAAGCAAAATAATTCATTCTACTGAACATTTAAAAGCACATTTGGACAGTACAAGAGTGCCAAGATCATCACTGGAACTACCTGGCCATCACTCTCACTTTCACCTTATGCCTTTCCGGGTGAATACCACTACATTGTTATATCACAGAAGCCAAAAAGCTTAAATATAAGGGGAAAGAGAACCACATTTTACATTGTCAAGTCATTTAATTAGAGGAAACAAGTGAAATCTGAGATGTTAACATTTAAAAGAAAATCTCCTAAACTCTAGGCCTAATTTGTAAATGAGTTTTCCATATTGAAGTTCATAAAGATGAAAAGAAAGACAATACAATAAGAACTAAGCTACACTGGATCAAAGATGTGTAGTATGTCTTAATGCATAGAATGAGGACTCAAAAAATAGAATGTAGTGACATTGTGTTAGGATTCTACAAATAATGCACATCATCATGAAAAACACCGTTTACAGTTTAGAAGGAAGAGAATTGGAAAATCAAAATTTTAGAATCCTTTTGCTGGGCTTCTTACACCATTTAGCAGCTTGTGATGATGTACACACTATTTAACTTTGTTATCCTTCATAGGCCTCATGTGTTGTTGTTGTTTAAAGATAATGTTACCTTTCTCATAAGTTAAATGAAATGATGAATGTGTATCACCAGCTCATAGTGCCAAAACCATAGTAAGTGCTGAATAAATATTTGAAGAATCTCTGAGTAATGCTGAACAGATACATAGAAGGGTAATCATCTTGTTTCTTGGTGTAAAGGATCCTTTAAGATCAACTGACCAGTCTCCTCATGAATGCTGTCCTCTCCTATAGCTCTCACAAGAGGGCAGAATAGCAACTGCTGAACTGTCTATGACACAGGATTTACTACTCCAGGAAACACATATGTCATGATGACTAGTTCCCAGGATCCTATTTAGATAACTCTAACATTTAAGAAATGTTTTCTTTGAATGAGCAATAAACACCACTCTCTAAATTGCTTGTTTATTGAAGCTGAAAACAGGCCCTTGTCTTCGGGATCCTTTTCATTTGCTGGAAGCTGACACTCATGCCCACTCAGAAGCTTGTCTTTATTTCGAAATGAAACATTTCTGGTTCCCTTTTCATGACAAATTCCAAAATGCTATGTACCTGGCTTGCTTTCAGATTCAAAGCCGTCTTCAAACACAACATGCTTCAGTAGACACAGTGTTTTTTTGTGGTTTGTTTGAAGCCCAGTATAAGGGCCTTTTTTATTTTAGCTTCTGGGAATATTCAGTGCTTTTCCACCTGCATTTATTTAATGGTTGTTTTCATTTGCTTTTGTTATAATTTGGTTTTGTTTGTTTATCTGAACCACATCCCCTTTTTTGAGCCATGTTAAACAGAATACCTAAAGAATATATTGTTTGGGGAAAACCAAGATGGCGGCATAGGTTAACACCTAAACTGCTGCCTCTCACAACAATATCAAAGCTACAACTAAAAGGCAAAATGGACACCATCCAGAGCCACAGGAAAGCTGGCTGAGTGGAAATTCTACAACTAGATGGAAATAGGAAAGTACATTGAGACTCAGAGGAGCAAAAGGCTGAGGTATGGAGAACGCATGCATGCAGAGAGGTTGGGCGGCTGATTGCATGGGCGGCTGAGTATGTGGCTGGCTTCCTCAAGTGGGAGGGAGCCGGAAGCTCCTGACTGTGCTGAACCCCAGTTCTGGGTAAGACTCTGAGAACCGGGACCCATTCAGGGGGAATCTGGACTCTCAGGAAAAAAAGAAAGCACACTGAGACTCAGTGGAGCTCCGGAAGGCAGAGGTCTGGAGGTGCACATGTGCAGAGAGGACTGAATGCTGAGTGCATGGATGGCTGAGTGTGCAGCTAGCTTTCCAAAGAGGGAGGGAGACGGAAGCTCCTGAATGTGCTGAACTCCAGTTTCAGACAAGTTTCTAGGAACCCAGACTCATTCGGGGAGAAACTAGGCTGTCTGGCAGGAGGCAAAACTTGAAAGCAGCTTTCTCTCAGAGGTGCTTACAGCAATTAATGAGGGAAAATGAGAACCAAAGGCCTCATAGACAGGGCTGATGGGAAGCCAAGGCTGTCTGCTCTGCCCTGAGACTCTGCTCCATCCAAGCTGAGCACCGAGGCTTTTGCAATTTATCTCATAAGGCTGTCTCCAGCACAGAAGTTCTCCCAGCATTGACATAGCTGATCCTCACAACCAATCAGCCTGGAGGTTAATTAATCCTGGTGATACCAACAACAATCAATACTTAACTACAGCTGAAACCGATTTGGCTCATGGATAGAGCATTGGCCTGTGGACTGAGGGGTCCCCAGTGGGTGGTGTGCAGGAGGCGGCTGATCGATGTCTCTCTCTCATCAATGTTTCTAACTCTCTATCCTTTTCCCTTTATCTCTCTGAGAAATCAATTAAATATATTTAAAAAAAAGACTTAACTACAACAAGGATATGCACACAGTTCACAAAAGGATGCATCAAAAATGTCCACCTCAGCCGAAACCGGTTTGGCTCAGTGGATAGAGTGTTGGCCTGCAGACTGAAGTGTCCCAGGTTTGATTCCGGTCAAGGGCATGTACCTTGGTTGCGGGCACATCCCTAGTGGGGTGTGTGCAGGAAGTGGCTGATTGATGTCTCTCTCTCATCAATGTTTCTAACTGTCTATCCCTTTCCCTTCCTCTCTGTAAAAAATCAATAAAATATATTTTTTTAAAAATGTCCACCTCAGGTAATTGGGGGAGAATGAACCACTGGGCCCTATAGGACACCTACCACACAAAGCTACTATACCAACTCAGGGAAGCAGCCAAAATGTGGAGACTAAGAAACAGATCACAAATGAAAGAAATGGAGGAAAACAAACGACTGGATATAGAGTTCAAAACCATGGTTATAAGAATTTCCTAGAAAAGGCTGATAAATTTAATGAGACCCTTGAGGATATGAAAAATTACCAACTAGAAATTAAACATACACTGAAATAAAAAAATATTATATAGAGATCTAACTACAGACTAGAGGAACACAAGAATCAAGTAAAGGTTTGAAATACAAAGAAGCAAAAAACACTCAACAAGAATAGCAAAAAGAAAAAAGAATCCGAAAATTTGAAGATAGTGTAAGGGGCCTCTAAGATAATCTCAACTGTACCAACATCAGAATTATGGGGGTGACAGAAGAGAGAGAGCAAGATACTGAAAACCTATTTGAAGAAATAATGACTGAAAACTTCCCCCACCTAGGCTTACAATTTCAGGGAGCACACAAAACCCCAAACAAAAGGAATCCAAAGCAGACCACACAAAGATACATCATAATTAAAATGCCAAGAGCAAAAAACAAAGAGAGAATATTAAAAGCAGCAAGAGAAAAACCTACAAGGGAGCCCCCATATGATTGTCAATTGATTTCTCAACAGAAACTATGCAGGCCAGCCAGGAATGGCAAGAAATATTCAAAGTGATAAATAGCAAGAACCTACAATCAAGATTACTCTACCCAGCAAAGCTATCATTCAGAATTGAAGGGCAGATAAAGAGCTTCATAAATGAGAAAAAGCTAAAGGAGTTCATCAACACCAAACCAGTATTATATAAAATAATGAAAGGTGTTCTAGAAGAAGAAGAAGAAGAAGAAGAAGAAGAAGAAGAAGAAGAAGAAGAAGAAGAAGAAGAAGAAGAAGAAAAAGGTAAAAATAAGAACTTGAACAACAAATACGTATCTATCAACAAGTGAATCTAAAAATCAACTGAATAAAAAATCTGATAAACAGAATAAACTGGTGACTATATTAGATTTAGGGGCATAGAAAGGGAGTGGACTGACAATTCTCAGAGGGAAAGGGGTGTGGGGGCTGTGGGAAGAGACTGGACAAAAATCATATACCTATGGATGAGGACAGTGGGGGAAAGTAAGGGCAGAGGGTGGTGAGGAAACTGGGTGGAGGGGAGCTGTTTGGGGAAAAGAGGAACAATTGCAATAATCTGAACAATAAAGATTTATTAAATTAAAAATAATTGTCTAATTTTTATTTTTTTTATTGTTGACACTATTATGACTATCCTCTCCCTCCCCCACTTCCCACCTTTGCTTGTCTGCACTAAGCCCCGCACCCCCCTTTTCTCTGGCCACCACCACATTGTTGTCTGTGTCTATGTGTTGGGCATGTATGTTCTTTGGCCAATCCCTTCACCTCCTTTCATCCAAGTTCCCTCCCACACACCTGCCCGTCAGCCCTCCTCTCCCATCTGACAGCCGTCAGACTGTTTCCATGTATTCATGCTTCTGTTTCTTTTATCAGTTTATTTTGTTTAATAGTTTCCAAATACAAATAGTTTGAGATCATATGGCATTTGTCTTTCTCTGACTGGTTTATTTCACTTAGCATAGTAATCTCCAGGTCCATCCATGCTGTCACAAACAGTAAGATTTCCTCCTTTTCTATAGTGGTAGAATATTCCACATATGCATATTTGTGGATCATCCAAAATCAATGTGCCACACCTCCAGGGTTCTTTCTAGTCATTTAAAAGCTTTGAATAAAGCAGCCCTGAGGAGTGAGTTTTGGTTCCTCTTTCTCCTGTCCCATCTTTTTCTCTTCCCCTTATCCTTCTTTTTATCTTTTAAAACAAATTATTGAGGGTGTGTTATTTGCCAAACTGAATAATTTAACTACATTATCTAATTCTTACAACCAGTAGACAAGGAGGTTACTAATTTTTATTGTTCTAAGAATAAAAAAAAAGACTGACATACAAACAGTCACTTTCTCAGTCCCAGGCTGCTTGACATTGAAACTCAGAAACTTCACCAGGGAGGAAATTGTGGATCAGCAACTTTGGGACATACCTTTGTAAATAGTTGTTCATTTAGTTCATTGAACTTTTAATAATATATTTTTATTGATTTCAGATAGGAAGAGAGAGGGCGAGAGAGAGAAACATGAAGATGAAAGAGAAACATTGATTAGCTATTTCCTGCATTCTTCCTACCAGGCATGTGCCCTGACTGGAAATTGAACTATGACCTCCTGGTTCATAGGTCAACACTCAACCACTAGCCATGCCATTTAGAATATTGCACTTTTTAGTTTATATTTTAGACACTGTATTCATAACAGTTTTATGAATGACTTTGTCAAATATCTTAATGACTTTTCAATATCCTTTCCTGAGGGGGAAGTGACTAAATATTATTCACCTCTCAAACCTCAACAAAAAATAACCGCAATCACAACAATACAATATTCAACCACAAGCCTGTGTCTTTCCTGTTATAATGTGAAGCCAGAAGCAAGAACTGAAACAGCAAACAATAGTTACTCTGGGCAATTAGAAAGAGCATTAGACACACCTGACTTTGGTGTCAGGTATTTTTACCTTCCATAAGTTATTTAATATTTCAAAGATTCACTTGCTTAAAAAATATTTTATGTGTTCTATAGTCTGAAAAATTACTAGGAATACAGTACATGGCACAGTATTATTATTAAAATATGCAGTGCTAAAATCCAACACATGGTAGATTGCACAAGTGTGGTAGGAATGTAACAGTCTATGCAGTGGTAACATCTCCCAAATTCGGTGACTGATGCTATGCAAGTTTATGTCTAACTAATCCTGTGTGTCTAATGTATAAAAACGGGGGAGAGGGGGATTTTACTCACTGGAATCATTGACAAACCTAGGATGACAGAGGGTCTTCTGACATCCTTGCCCCATTGCTGACCCAGAATAAAGAAAGGAGCTATGGCCAATCATATGATGACTTTAAAGTTTCCGTGTGCAATTAGTGCACTTACAATCACTGGCCATTCAAATCTTATATACTTTGTATGACTTACTAAGCAGTCCATGGAGGAAGGAGAAGGACATGAATGCTTGTTGAACTGTGTATTAGTTGGGGCTCTTCAGAGAATCAGAACCAGTAGGATGTTTGTGTGTACACATATATTCACATGTGTGTATGTGTAAAACGATTCATTATATGAAACTACTGTATATCACATGATTATGAAGGCAGAGAAGTCCAGATGCAGGAGAGCTGATGATCTAGTTCCAGCAAACAGCCTGTTCTGAAGGCAGCAGGAGACCAATATCCCAGCTCAAAGAGATTAGGCAGAGAGAAGGAAACATTCTTCCTTACTTAGTCTATTCTATTCAGGCCTTCAGAGGGGTGGACAGCCCACCCATACTGGGGAGGGCAGTCTGCTTTACTAAGTCTGCCAATTCAAGTGTTAATCTCATCTAGAAACATCTTCACAGGCACATGGAGAAATGATACCCTAAGCCAATATCTAGGCATCCTATGGTCCTGTCAAGTTTAACACAGAAAATTAACCATCATGAACTATGAATCCAAAAGACTGTAGAAATCTGTAAAATATCTGTAAGAATTTTCAGAAAAATAATCCAGACACTCAAATGATTTTAAATAAATAGGAAAAGGTAAATTACTACTGTGAATTTTTTAAACTCATTTACATAAGAGGATCCTTCCCCCCTTCTTTTTGTTGTTAGGAAAGTACTTCATGTAAATGAATAGGGTCCTTGTGTTTTAATCTCATGGTAGAGAGGCCTGGAATCCATCAATTTCTTATTTTCATGTACAGTCACAGTTCTTTTCCCTACACACTCCATATTCCTCTCTGCATATGTGTCTAACACACTTCAGAAATTAAAGCACACAGCTGCTTCTGTAGCCATCTGTTTTAATGTGAGTTCTTCTTTTTCAATATTATGTTATTTCTGAGAACTGTGTCATTCTTGTGTGTGATTCCTCTTTTATAGTGTGCCACTTCAGAATCAGAGGATTTTAGATAAACATGCATAAAATGTTATGTTGCATTTATTTTCATTAGAATAACATTTAATCAGCATGAAGTGCTTAGAATTTTATAGCCAATAATTGATGCTCGCTCATAGAAAGTAATTTCTATAAACCAAGGAAAAACTACACACAACTACATTTTGGTTGTCTCAACATTATTAACATTAATGG
>PVJN01014591.1:0-46265 GCA_004026805.1 Lasiurus borealis | reverse complement strand
ACATGATCTCACTCATTGGTGGATAATAAAGAACATTATAAACTGATGAACAAAAGGATAGATACAGAGGCAGTAAAGCTTCAAACAGACTGAAATTACAGCAGGAAGATTAAAGTTAGGTGAGGTAGATAAGAGATCAATCAAAGGACTTGTATGCATGCATATAAGCATAACCAATGAACATAGACACTGGGGGGGGGGTTGGGGTATGCCTGGGAGGGAGGGGGGGCAATGGGGAAATATGTATAAAAAATTAATTAAAAAAAAAGAAAAAAATAAAAATAAAAGAAAAATAAAAGAAAAAAGAAAAAAATATATTATTTGACCTTAAAGGCATAGGATTATTTCTGGGCTCTTCGTTATATTCCATTGCCTATATGTCTGTTTATTTTTGTTGGTTTGCTTTTTAAATATATTTTATTGATTTTTTTACAGAGAGGAAGAAAAAAGGATAGAGTTAGAAACATCGATAAGAGAGAAACATCAATCAGCTGCCTCCTGCACACCTCCTGCTGGGGATGTGTCCACAAGCAGGGTATATGTCCTTGACCGGAACCTGGGACCCTTCAATCCGCAGGCTGACGCTCTATTCACTGAGCCAGCTGGTTTTGGCCTATATGTCTGTTTTTTATTTTTAGTAGTATCATGCTGTTTTGATTACTATGGCCTTGTAATATAGTTTGATATCAGGTAGCCTGTAATTTCTCCATCATTTTTGTTCTTCTGTCTTAAGACCACTATTGCTATGCATGGTATTTTATGCTTTCTGTATACATTTTTGGAATATACATTTTAGTTCTATGAAATACACCATTGGTATATATTTTTAAAAAAATATTTTTATTGATTTTTACAGAGAGGAAGGGAGAGGGAGAGGGAGTTAGAAACATCCATGAGAGAGACATCGATCAGCTGCCTCCTGCTCACCCCACTACTGGGAATGTACCCCGCAACCAAGGTACATGCCCCTGACCGGAATCAAACCTGGGACCCTTTAGTCTGCAGGCCGATGCTCTATCCACTGAGCCAAACCAGTTGGCTATACTTTTATTTTTTTAAATGTGTACTTTTTAAATATTTTAGAGAGGAAGGGAAAGGGATAGCAACATTAATGATCAGCTACCTCCTGCATGCCTTCACTGGGGATTGGGCCTGCAATCTGAGCATGTGCTCTGGCGAGGACTTGAACCATGACCTTCTGGTTCATAGGTCAACACTCACCACTGAGCCATGTTAGTCAGGTCACCGTTGGTATTTTGATAGGAATTGCATTAAATTTATAAATTTCTTTAGATAGTATGGGCAATTATGTGAATTCTTTCCATCCATTAATACAATATATGCTTCCACTTATTTGTATCTTCTTCAATTTTTTTTCAGTGTCTTATATTTGTGTGAGTATATGTTTTTTTACATCCTTGGTTATATTCATTCCTAGGTATTTTATTTTATTTACAGTATTGGCATAAGGATAGACAAATAGATTCCTAAAACAGATTAGTGTCCAAAAAGAAACTTCCAGAAATAAGTTCAATTGATATTTTTAAAATATGTTCTTAGTATTGATTTTTAGAGGGAGAGAAAAAAAAGAGGGAGAAACATTGATGTGAAAGATAAATAGCCATCAGGCCCTAGCTGGTTTGGCTCAGTGGATAGAGCATCGACCTGCAAACTGAAGGGTCCCTTCTGGGTTTGATTGTAGTCAAGGGCACATGCCTAGGTTGCCAGCTCAATCCCCAGTAGGGGGGCATGCAGGAGGCAGCCAATCAATTGTTCTCTCTCATCATTAATGTTTCTCTTTCTCCCTCTCCCTTCCTCTCTGAAATCAATAAAAAAGATATTAAAAAATATAAATAGCAATCAGGTTATCATTTGTCTTATGCCAGTACCCTGCCTGGGGTTTGAACCCAAAATCTGGGCATGTGCTCTAACCGTGAATCAAATCAGCAGCCCTTCAGTGCATGGGATGATGATCAACCAACTGAGCCACACCAGCCAAGGGCAAGTTTAATTGATTTTTGACAAAAACATTAAAGCAAATCAATGGGGAATTAGGACTTTTCAATATATTATGGTGGAATATAATATTTAGAGAAAAATATGAACCTTGATCCTCAATTCATACCCATTGCAAAATTAATTTGAGATAAACCGTAGTCTTAAGGGTAAAAGCTAATACCACAAAGCTTCTAAAAGAACATATAGAAGAAATGTTTATGATCCTGGAGTAGGTAATGATTTCTTTTTATATATTTTTAATTGATTTTTACAGAGAGAAAGGGAGAGGAATAGAAAATTAGAAACATGGAGAGACATTTTCTAATTAGAAAAATTAGAGAGACATTGATCAGCTGCCTCCTGCACACCCCCTACTGGGGATGTGCCTGCAACCAAGGTACATGCCCTTGACAGGAATTGAACCTGGGACCCCTCAGTCCACAGGCCGACACTCTATCCATTGAACCAAACCAGTCAGGGCAAGTAATGATTTCTTAAATAGCATATAAGATGCACTATATATAAAATAAAAATTGTTAAATTAGAATTCAGAATTAAAATATTCTACTCATTAAAAGAAACCTAATAAAGGCAAAGTCAATTCACCAAATTGGAGAAAATATTCACAATACACATATCAAGGGACTCATATGCAGAATATATAAAGTACTTCCTTAAATCAATAATAAAGTAGTCAATTCAGTTTAAAAATGTATAGAAGATTAGAATCAGCATTTCACAAAAGATGATATATAAATCATCAAAAAGCATACAAAATATATTAGATACTATTAAACATGAAGGTACTGTAATAAAAATTAAAAACATAATGAGATATCACTACATGCTCAAAAGAAGAGCTTACATTTGTTCTTTTATTTATTTATTTTTGTTAATCCTCACCTGAGAATAGTTTTCCATTGATTTTTAGAGATAGTGGGAGGGAGAGAGAGAGAGAGAGACAGAAACATCTTTGTGAAAGAGATACATCGATTGGTTGCCTCCGCACATGCTCCAACCAGGGCTGGAGCCTGCAACCGAGGTACATGTCCTTGACTAGAATCAAACCCAGGACCCTTCAGTCTGCAGGCTGACACTCTTTCTACTGAGCCAAACCGGCTAGGGTAGGGCTCACATTTAAAAAGTTGACAATTCTAGGTCTTAGGAAGAATGTTTAGAAACTAAAATTTTTACATATTGCTGGTAGGAGTATAAAATGGTGCAAATATTTTATAAAAGTTTTTGGTTAGTTTCTAATAAAAATAAACAAACAGCTATTCAATGGAAATTATATGTCCAAGTATTTACACAATAGAAATGGATCTATAGATTCACAAAAAGCCTTGAACTGAAATGTGTATAGCTTCTCTTTTCACAAGGGATCAAACCAGGTAATCCAAATGTCCATCAGCAAGAGAATGGGTAAGCAAACTATGGCATATTCATTCAGTGAAATACTACATGGCAATACAAAGAGCCAACTACTGCTGCACTCTACAATGTGGATGAAACTAAAAATATGTTAATGGCCTTAACCGGTTTGATTCAATGAGTAGAGCATCTGCCTGCAGACTCAAGGGTCCCAGGTTCGATTCTGATCAAGGGCATGTACCTTGGTTGCAGGTACATCCCCAGTAGGAGATGTGCAGAGGCAACTAGTTGATGTTTCTCTCTCATCAATGTTTCTAATTCTCTCTCCCTCTCCTTTCCTCTCTATAAAAAAATTAATAAAATATATTTTAAAAAATAAAAAAAATACGTTAATGAGGAAGTCTTTATGAGCACACAGTATGATTCTAGTCATATGAACTTCAAGAACCAAAAAAAAAAAAAAAATCTCTGGTGATAGAAATCAGAATAGTGGTTGAGGTAGGAAGATGGTGATCTGATAGGTATTGACTGGAAAGAGGCAGAAAGGAGTTTTCTCAGGTGATGGAAAATTTTCTTGATCTTGGTCTGGTTGATGATTACCCAAGTACATATAGTTGTTAAAATTTATGAGCTGTACACTCAGGATGTGTATACTCTTGACTATCTAATTATATGTTATTTAAATTATATGCTATTAAAGTACTGTCAAGATAAAAATGAAAACTTATTTATAGGGCAAACTTCATTGAGAACAGGTCTGTCTATATTTAAAAATTTTTTATTTGTAGATTTCCTCATTAGTACTTGTTCAAGGCTGATTTAGCAGTATTTTATTTGCAAGGTATAAAGTTGTTATCACATTATGAAATTCCTAGCTTTTACTCTCATATTTACCTTGGAATCAGAACAGTATGTTCCCTTTGTTAGATTTTACTTTTACTTTCATTTCTAGATTTCTGAATAGAGTCCTTATGTATTTCTTTATTTTTATTTTTGTATCTTATTATTTTTTTTTATTGTTATTCCTCACCCAGGATATTTTTTTCCCATTGATATTTTAGAGAGAGTAGAAGGGAGGAGTAGGGACAGAGAAAGAGAAACATCGATTTACATCAAGTGGTTGCCTCCCTCACACACTCTGAGCGAGATACATGACCTTGACCAGAATCAAACCCAGTATCCTTTAGTTCTCAGGCTAATACTCTAACCACTGAGAAAAACCAGCAATGCTATTTTATTTTATTTTATTTTATTTTATTTTATTTTAAATTTATCTTTATTGTTGAAAATAATACAAATTTATCCTTTTTTTCTTCCCCATTGACACCTTCCAGCCAACCCCCATCCCCTGCCCCACGCCTTCATCCCACTATTGTCTATGTCCATGGGTTATGCATATATGCATATAAATTCTTTGGTTAATCTCTTCCCACCCACCCATTCTCATGTCCCTCTTAGATTTATCAGTCTGTTCCATGTTCCTATGTCTCTGGGCTATGGATTTCTTTAATTAAAAATGTTAAAACCTGCCAAAACCGGTTTAGCTCAGTGGATAGAGCATCGGCCTGCGGACTGAAAAGTCCCAGGTTCGATTCCAGTCAAGGGCATGTACCTTGGTTGCGGGCACATCCCCAGTAGGGGGTGTGCAGGAGGCAGCTGATCGATGTCTCTCTCTCATTGATGTTTCTAACTTCCTATCCCTCTCCCTTCCTCTATGTAAAAAATCTATAAAATACATTTTTTAAAAAATGTTAAAACCTTACAGTGCAATAGCATTAGGCTGGTATTAAAGTTCTTACCACATTATTAATATGTGAAATTCCTTTCAGAGAAAAAAACTTTTAGCATGATCACTCTAAGGGGAAAAAATACTTTAAAGTTGATTATTTAATAATATAATATTGAGGTTGCACCACTGGTATGAGTCATCCAAACTCCAAACCAGGAATGGAGTAAGCAAGATACACATACTTGTATCTTGCTTACACATTAGCAGCAGAAGAAAACTGGATAACTGGAGAAGGTAATGGCCCTATGTGTCTACTTTGCTACTTTTCTCAAACATTTCCTCCCTTATTTCTATCTCTAAAAGAGTATTTGGAGAGAACATATATTTATTTGCTGTTTTTATATGAGAGGGGAGTTTTTATATAACATACTAGAGACACGGTGCACAAAATTCATGCACTGGTGTTGGGGGGGTGGTGTCCCTCAGCCTAGCCTTCACCCTCTCCAATCTGGGACCCCTTGGGGGATCAGACATAAACCAGCAGTCAGACATCCCTTTCACAATCCAGGACTGCTGGCTCCTAACTGCTTGCCTGCCTGATTGCCCCTAACTGCTTCTGCCTGCCAGCCTGATCACCCCCTAACTGCTCCCCTGCCAGCCTGATTAACACCTAACTGCTCTCCTGCTGGCCCAATTGCCCCAAACTGCCCTCTCCTGCTGGCCTGACCTTGCTCCCAACTGTCCTCCCCTGCTGGCCTGATGGCCCCAACTGCCCTCCTCTGCAGGCCTGATCTTGCCCCCAACTGCCCTTCTCTGCTGGCCATTTTGGTTCTGATTGGTCAGTTTCTATGCCGGTCAGTGTCTCTGGGCCTATCAATGGGACCTGAACAGAAAGGCAGGGCTGATCAGCCCGGGTGGAAGCCTGGAGAAAAATGGAGGTGTGGCTGTTGGCAAGGCTCAGAGAGAAAGAGAGAGGCAAGTGCTGGTCAACAGCTGCTGCTTCTCTCTTCAGGACCCTCTCTGGGCCTGGTTCGCAGCTTCCTCAGCAAAAGCCAGTCCTGCATTCAGTGCTGGGTCACCGTGCTGCTGTCATAGCAGTCAGTTCTGGGTCTCCAGGGCAACCCAGTGCTGACTGCAGGACTGACTTCTGCTCATGACGGACCTAGGGTTTTTATATATTAGGATTTTGGATATTCAAAGGGTTAGAGGAGAAATGGAAGTAAGGTATAGAATTCTATTAAAATTTTGGATGAAGTTTTTGAATAAAGTAGGCCCAACTGGATAGATTGACTCCATTTTTGTGAGTCAACAATGATTTATTGAGCATTTATTTGAAGTTGCCCTGCTAGCACTTACATAATGCTGTAAACAAAATATACACAGTCCTTGCTCATATACAACTTAGAATTGTTATAGGTAAACAATTAGCTTTTTTAAAAATCAGCAATAAAAGTTGTGCAAAATGTTGTAAAGGAGACGTATTGATCCACTCCAGGACCTGACTGGTCTAATCACAACAATCATTAATTTAAATAACTTGATTCTAATCACTTCATGATTTCCTGGTCTTGAAATTAGGATAAGTTTTTTTTGTGTGTGTTTTTTTTTGAGTGAACTTACCAATTCTTTACAAAGATTTAGCCATGTGTCAGTGGAAACTGAAATAGGTTACAGTGGTGGGCAAACTGGCTCTGTTGACTAATGAGTTTGCCAACTACTGGACTAGACTAAATGTTACCGTATAGTTGGAAGCTGTGAGGATTCAGCAATTGTGACATATTGTGTGCAAAGAGGTAAAGGATAGTATATGACAGAGGTCACAAACTCATTAGTCAACATAGTAGCAAACTGTGGTTCGAGAGCCATGGTTTAAGAGGATTACCAATCTGATGTTATATTTGCATATATAGTTTTTTTACGTGTGGCTTTTCCTAAAATTGATCTTCTTGAAAACAAGATTATGGTTGCCAGGTCTCTTCTGTCTTCTCACCAACCTTTTCACAATGGTTCTCTCTTAAAAAACACTGGCTCACCTCTCACCCATCTTGAGTTTTAAAATGGTGTATTGACCTTGGCTGTAAAATATTCGTTGTATGAATGGCTTTCATACCTGAGTATAGAGTTGCCAGATAAAATATAGGCACACCCAGTTAAATTTGAATTTCAATATACTTATAATTTATAATCAATATACTTAATGAATAATGTATTACATGATTTATTATTTATATCGATTTTAAATTTTATTAGGTATCCTATATTTTAATTTGCTAATGCTGACAACCCAATCTCAAGAACAAAAATCTATTTTCTAAGTCACTGATTTAAACAAAATTGAGCTGTCTCCTGATAATGAATTAAATTTTTAGATTAAAGATCAATAAGCTATAAAAAAAGTTCAAAAAATTGTGAGAATATTGATATGATAACATTTCTCCTGGACCAACCTAATTCTATATGTGAAAAAGGTTTTCCACACTTATAATCTTTAGAAGTGAGTAAAAGGAACAGAATCTGTGGTGAACCCTATCATATTCTAGTAATAGGTAATATTCATGAACACACAAGTGAATAAATTGTTAAAATGTAACCTGCAACACCATTAAGATTGCATTTATAATAGAATTTGATATCTTATCTTTAGTAATTATCAACATTTAGAATATATTTATACTGTTTTGACCAATAAGTACCAAAAGTAATATACATGATAATGCAATCAAGGAGAAAATTTTCTTTAACACTTAGAGGTTTAGATCACAGGGGAAAATATTAAATTTAATTTAAACACATATTGTTTCAGAAATATGTGCACAGAGTGATCATAAAGATGTCCATTATGAATATATATTAATATTCTGTGGGAGAAGTAGAATGTTCAAGTACAAAAAGCAATAATATGAATTTTTCAATTATTTTTACAATATTAGTTTTTATTTATTTATATATTTTTAATTCTTTATTGCTTAAATTTTTCAATTATTAAAGATGATCTGAGATGTTAATTATCGAAGGGATGGCAGTGGGTATCAAACGGCTATGGTATTTATAGTCCACCGAATACGTGTAAAATAGAGCTAGATCAATTTTATTCTAAAATATCTATGTCTACATTTTGTAGTTCCTTAGCAATCATGACAACTTTTATGTTTTAATATCAACTTAAAAATGTTCCAGGAAAATAAGTGTTTTTCAAAATACGATTGATGGGTACATGATCAAAAGTGTATAAGGCCAGTACAATGTTTCCATCATCTCAAAGCTGAGTTGAAATGACTTACAGTGTTGAGGCTCAAAGGTGGGGTGAAAGCTCTACACCAGAGACCAGCTTAAGCTTTCTGATAAGATGCCAGCTGAAACCAACCAGCTTATCCCAGCTGCGTCCCTCTTAATGGCTTTGTGAGTTACACGGTGGGTTCTGCTTCTGCTTCCTGATTACCTCGGATCTCCTGGAAGACAGGGAAGTCCGGGAGCTCTCCCAGTGCGGGAGCTCCCCCAGTGCGGGAGCTCCCCCAGTGCCAGGAGCTCTCCCAGTGCGGGAGCTCCCCCAGTGCCGGGAGCTCTCCCAGTGCGGGAGCTCTCCCGGCCCACTCTGTCCCAGGAAAAGTTGCGTCAGCTTCCTGCTTAGACGGGGAGGCCAAGGGAAACGTGGCAGCGCAGGGAGGCCAGGAGGTCAAGTTTCCTGGAGAATATCGCCTTCACTTCGATATCTCCCTGGTGAGACAAAAGGTGGCCTTCTTTATAGACAACTCTACCCCAGGTATAAAACAACCAACCCAACAAAAGAAGTTTCAATGCTGGAAACTAATAGGGTGATCTCCGTCTTTAAAAGAGTAAAAATAAAAGGAGAATAATGCGATCTTTTTGCATGCCACCGCATTTCCACTCATGCCTTACTTCTCAATTAGAACAAAAAGTTAAAAATTATAAAGGTTTCACAAAATTTCGTGTGTGTGTGTTTAAATAGACATGCGAGATGGACCTTTCCCAGTCAGGCTGACCAATGATCATCTTCTCTCCACGGGTTATCATCTTCTCTCTGATCCACGAACAACGAAGCAGAGGTTCTTTCAGTAACCCCCTCCCCAACACGCTAAGGTTAAGAAATAGTCGCGCTTTTAGGTCATGGAAATCCCCGAGGAAGGGGAAGTGTCTGTGGTTGTCACCCTGGAGTTCCCCTAGTCCGAGGAAAGCACCCGCCGCCGGGGGCGTGGAGCGCGGCTGGGCGGCGCGGAGGCGGCATTAAAAGGCGGCAGGAGACTGCAGCCGCGCGGAGCCGCCGTCCCACAGGTGTCCCCAGAAGGCCCAGGTTTCGCCGGCCGGCGCACCTCAGCCCGGGCAGCAGGTGGGTGACAGGGGCTGCCGCAAGGCCGCGCGTGCGCATGTGCGTGAACCGCCCCCCCCCTCCCGGGGAGGGGACGCTGGGTTGCTCTGCTTGGAGGCGGCGGGGCCGCGGAGGTGGCCAAGGGTCAGCGGGGTTGCGCGGTCATCAAACTCCGCTGCAGAGCCCAGAGGTCCGCTCCAGGTCAGCGGACCAGGGACAACAAGCAAGAGTGGGTCCCTGGGAGCCGGGCGTCTTTTCTCTTCGCTGTCAACCCACAGGAGACGCCGGGAGCGGGCCGCAGGGTTCCTGGGCGCGAGGAGTGCCGGTGCCCGCGCCTTCACCCGCACTCACTTTCCGTCCGCCTTTCTGCCCGGTGCTCAGTTCTCTTACTTTTTTTGCGGGGGGAGGGGGTGGGCAGAGGACTGGGGAAGCTTTGCTATTTGGTTTACTTTGCTCGCCAAGTGGTATCACGAGGCCTTTGAGTATGCCAGATAAACCTCAGAACAGAGCCCGAAGCAACGTAAGGTCTCAGTAAAATATTTAATGAATGAATGGAGGAATGTTCCCAAGTAGTAGCAGGAAGCAGATTTTTGACAGTTTTCCTGGTGATCAGTATGGAAATTCTATAGTGCTCTTATTAGTAAAGGGCTGGAGGCAGTTGCCTTATGCTGACAATAATATTAACTTAGTTTGCTGTTATTTATTGCTAACATTAGATGTTTCTAATACCTCTGAAGACTTTACAGGTGCTCACAATCTTAAGCAGCAGTTACCATAATTAGTTCTATTGACAGGGAGGAAACTGAGGCCCAGGGAGATTTACTTGCCCAAGGTTACACACCCTAGTCAGGGCAGACCGAATGGTATTGGAAACCCAAGATGTTTGATTCCCAAACCTGGTATTGAACCATCACTGTGTAGACTTTGTGGTCATTAATATAAAATTGATATCCTTAAAATGATGCAAATGAGGGTATTGTGGTTATGGGGGGCTCAGTGAAGTTTGCCAACATTCATTTCTTCAACAAAACATCTTAGTGTCTGCAGTATATGCCAGACCTGGTGGATATTGTGGTTTGGGGTACAAAGTTGAAACATAGTTCTGATGTGAAGGAGCTCAGACTAGGGAAAGGCGGAAAAGAAAAAAAGGCAAATTTATCCTACAATATCAGAGATATGGATATACTAAGTGCCCAAGATGAGAGAGACACCCAGCAGCTCTGGGCTCAGAGAGGTTGCTCACTGGAAATGACAAGAATAAAAAGAGAAGAGGTTGGGGACTTGAGCCAAACCGAGAAGGAAAGAGGAAATCCAATAGATTAGAATCCAGGGGAACAGAGTATTTTAAGAGGAAGTGGGCTCCAGTGTAAAACACAATTTCCATTGGTTTTGGCAAAGAAGCTGGTTTTATAAATATTGAGATTGGTTTTAAGTAGTGCTGGCTAAAGCCAATTATAGTGGGAGTCCTTAACCATAGACACTTACTCAGTTCACTTGGCTGTGAAAAGAAGGTGAGATAAAACTATAGTTGCTAGAGTGGGAAGTGGAGGGGGTTCAAAGAGGATTTTTTGGCTTGATTTGATTTGAAAGCTGGGACAGACTTAGGCATGCTTGTTATATTGAAGGTTAATAGCCAATAGAGAGTGAGAGTTGAACAAATGAGGGGGATGAGGTTAAGAGCAAGATTTCTGAGGCAGTGGGGGGAGGGGGCGTATAAAGGGGCAAGCGTTGTTATCTGAGGTAGCAAGTAGGTCGTAAGTGACAGAAGGCAAAGCTATCTACTGAAAGCAAGATGGAGAACAGAGGAGGAGAATTTGAGAACATTGAAGGTTTAGAAGCATTGCGTAGGGCAGTGGGATAGGAGCTGACCAGGGGTAAGTAGTATTGTTAGGAATGGTGACAGTCCAGTCACGGTGGTGCCTGAAGTCATGCTGGTCCCAGTCTGCAAGGCTGCAGATCTTCCCCAGCAACATTTGGAAGTCTAGGTGCTGGCAATGATTAAGACAGCTTGAACTGATCCAGCGCTGGCATCTTGGCAGATTTTTGTGTACATATTGTAATTTTCCATAAATATATGCCTTCTTTCCACACCAAAGCTTCTTTAGGTAAGGTCTGGGTAAGGCAGGAGTAGGAGACTTTTTTTCTGCCAAGGGCCATTTGGATAACATCATTCACAGGCCATACAAAATTATCAATTTAAAAATTAGCCCAGTATATTTGATCAAACATTTAATTAACTCACCCCTAATGCTTTGACAGGGCCAGGCCAAACGATTTCAAGGGCCTTAGCCCATGGGCCAGATGTTCCCCATCCCTTGTGTCAAACACATAGAGGATAGGCAAGTGATATAAATGGACAAAACTGTGGGTGTCTCTTTTAAGCAAAAACACATATGTAAACATGAAGAAATGTTCTTTTCCACAAAGAAATATGGTATTCTCATTTTTCTCTAAACATGTGTTCCTCTTTGTCTCCCTTTCATTGTGTTACTTTTGGTAGATATAGACATTAGGACAGTTGCACTTTCCTCATAATTCTACTATAAGAAATCAGAGGAGCCAGCTCAGTGACAAATAGCATCTGACAGGCAGTCTCCATATCGAGGAGTGAAAGTACAGTGCCAAACTGGAGAGTGTGCACCCTCTCTACAAGGTGCAGTCCTGTTCAGAGCTGGCTGGTTGTTGCCATGCAGGAATGTAGACCCCAGTGACCAGATCTTCTAATTTTTCTAACATTCTAAACTAGGAAATGTTATGGGAAGTCTCTTACGTTTAAAAAATGTTGGTAATTAACAAAAACATTTAAAAATACTGTGGCCCCACCCTGGCCAGTGTGGCTCAGTTGGTTGAGCATCATCCCGTAAAGGTTGCTGGTCCGTTTCCTGGTCAGGGCACATGCCCAGGTTGCCAGTTTGATCCTCAATATAGATAGGTGTGGGTGGGAGGCAACTGATCGATGTTTCACTGTCACATTGATGTTTCTCTCTCTCTAATCATTAAAAAGATATAAAAATTTAACAAATAAAAATACTGTGGTCCAAAAATCTATTTATTTAGAAAACTGGTGACATTCAAACAAGGCATACAGATTAATTAACAGTATTGTATTAATAGTAATTTCCTGGTTCCTATAATTGTACTATGGTTATGTAAGATGTTAACTTTGGGGGAGCTGAGTACATGGTATGTGGGAACTGTTATTTTTGTAAGGTTTCTCTAAGTATAAGTTAATTTTAAAATAAAAAAGTTAAAAAATTAGTAAAACATTATAGTTAATTCTGTGTAAGCCAAACATAATACCTCTACTGGTTTCCCATTAGAGCTCTCTGGGTTCTGTCTGTGATTTCTTGGCCTCCGCTGTATGTAGCATAGCATCTTGTACACAGTGAACAATCAGTAAATTCTGGTGTTCTATTTTGGAGAAAATATTTTTTAAAAATATCATTGTATTATATGAATTATTTGACTCTTAAAATTGTCTCTCTCTTTTTAAACAGGTTTTATAAAGGAAGCAAATTGTTTTATTTCCTTTTTTTTTTTTTTTCCTGTAAATCAAAACAGCTCAACATGGAGGCCTAAAATTCTTAAAGGGACTTAGTCTAATCTCCGGGAGGTAGTTTTGTGCATGAATAAACAAATTAAGTAATTAATTAAAGTTTGTGGCATCCAGAGAATGTTATAATTTAAAAAATATGATCTAGTTATGTGATATATAACAATAAAGTAATATTGAGTTTTTTAATTTGACTGTAGAGAAATGATTTTACTTGGGACACACTGTTGAAATACTCTTCAAAATTGGCTGAGCAATCTGGCTGCTGTGTAGACTAGAAAAAAAAGTACCTATATTTGTTAAAGATTTAGAAATGAATGACAGTTATCTAGAACAAAGAATTAATATTCAACCCTCTGTTAAATTAGAGATATATGCAAACAAGACCTTTGACATGCTTAAAGATTTCTACAATGGCAAAGAAATGTCAAAAACAAAACTTTTTGTGAAGTACAAGAAATTTAGACAAAGTAGGAAAGATGAACTTGATAATTGGTGAATAAATTAACCATTGATAAGACCATTGGTATTTTAGTTTGTTCAAATGGGCTATTATCTCTGATTCATAAGAATAAGAATGATGGTTAAATGGTTACATTCTGAGAAAGGAACAACCTTATTCAGAAGTATAATTTACACTGAGACAAAAATAAACCCCAAGAAGGTGATATAACAATGTATAAAATTTTTGACCAGTGAAAAACTGAATTTAGATACAGTAATTCACCTTTGAGATATGGGTATTTTGTTTGTTTGTTTTGCCACCTGGAAATAAAGCATTAAAGTCTTCTGTGGAAAATCCCAGTATAAAAACAAACAAAAGAAAGATCCCTTACAAATTACTGCTAAAAAAAACATGATGACTTCTTCATTGGTCATTGCTGATATTATTGATGCAGAACCTATTCACTAATAGCTAGTCATAATTGAGATATTATGAGTTTTTAGGTCTCTGCTGTTCAAAAGGAGTGGATTGTAACAAAGTAAATTCATTATTATTTTGTCTTGATAATTTCCAGTTCAGGTGTGCTATTTGTGGAAAATTTTTCCTGACCATGCCATATTTGTACCATTTGGCTACCCATCTTATTCTATAGACTTGGCACTTTTGATTGTCTTAAACTAAATCCACTCTCAGAGTGGAAGATTTGGTGTTAGATCTCAACAGCATGAAGCTGAATTTCAGAGACCCACTGAGCAAATAAAATAGAATGTCTAATTTACTAAGTAAGATCTGATGGTATCACTATTGCAAAGCAGCAACCAGGTTCCTAACTATTTATGAGAAATAATTATTCTTTAATAAATTTGAAAATCAGGCCTTAAGATGTCTTACCAGTTAATTCTGTTACTACTTAAGCTCTATCTGGAAGAAAAGTTGGGATTGCTTTGTTCTCCTTATTAAGATGATTATAGGAAGAAAAATTACTTAATCTGGGCAAGATTTGGGATATACTATATTTCATTAAATCTAAGATGTCATCCTATATAATAAAGGGCTAATATGCAATTCAACCGAATAGAATGACTACTCACTATGATGTGCACTGACCACCAGAGGGCAGGCGCTTCATGCAGGAGCTATCCACTGGTGGTCAGTGCGCTCCCACGGGGAGCGCCACTCAGCCAGAAGCTGGGCTCACAGCTGGCAAGTGCAGCAGCTGTGGTGGGAGCCTCTCCTGCCTCCACAGCAGCACTAAGGATGTCTGACTGCCAGCTCCCAGATTGGGAGAAGGTGCAGACCAGGCTGAGGGACCACCCCGGAACCCCAGCCCCCGAGTGCACAAATTTCATGCACTGGGCTTCTAGTCAATTATAAGATATACCATAATTTTATGTACCTCTAAGAAATAAAAATGCTGCTAATTAAAATGATATGGCATTAATTTTAAGATACCTCTTGATAACAGATATTAAAACATGCATCTTAGAATCAGTGAACTATGGTAATGCATTCTTTTTCTCTTATGTTTTCTACCGCCTTCCCCCTCCCCACTACCAAATTTCACAATCTAAATAAAGCAAAACAAACATAGTTAGAATATTTATTTTCTGTAGAGTACTTATCAAGCATAACTTTTCACCATGGAGCAAGCTATCTGTGTGAATCAGACATTTTATTAGGCTGGCGAATGTCACTGAAGGTTCTAGTACATTGACCTGCCTGTTGAAGTGCCCGACACTAAATGGCATCTTGCTGACCTAAAGCTCTCTACACTTACAAAGGGTTTGCATTTTTATCACAGGGTACTAGAGAACGTCATGCTTACATTGTATGATCATACAAAGGTGCTGCTATGCATAATTGTTCCTTAGGATGTATCAATGAAGGATTTTGATCTCACTGTGCTGAAAACCTGAAGACATAGGAGAAAAAAGGACAAAATATTTCTGTTCTAGGTGTTCAACCTAGAAGTAAAACTAGAAAAATCAAAGTCATGCACAAAACTACCTCCCTAGAGAAAGACTAGTCCCTTTTCTTCCCTATCCATTTCTTTATGAACATAGTAGAAAATAGCAAATTCTTATCAAAGTTGATGAAAAGCACCAACATGTCTGAAATGAAATACGACTTTTCATGTGAACTATACCGAATGTCTACATACTCGACTTTCCCCGCTGGTGTTCTTGTGTCAGAAAGAAGTCTTGCTCGCGCTGGTTTTTATTACACTGGTGTCAATGACAAGGTCAAGTGCTTCTGCTGTGGCCTGATGCTGGATAACTGGAAACAAGGAGACAAACCTATTGAAAAGCATAAAAAGTTGTATCCTAGCTGTGGCTTTGTTCAGAAACTAAATTCAGGTAACAGTTTGGGACCCACCTCTCTGCTTAATTTGCCTTCTTTGGGAACAAATTCCACACACTCAGTATTTCCAAGTTCGGAAAACAGTGGTTATTTCAGTGGCTCTTATTCAAGCTTTCCCTCAAGTCCTGTAAATTCCGAACCAAATCAAGATATGTCTGCCTTGCGAAGCCCCAACCACTGTATAATGAATACGGAAAACGCAAGGTTACTTACTTTCCAGACGTGGCCATTGACCTTCCTGTCGCCGACAGATCTGGCAAAAGCAGGCTTTTACTACATAGGACCTGGAGACAGAGTGGCTTGCTTTGCCTGTGGTGGAAAATTGAGCAATTGGGAACCAAAGGATGATGCTATGTCGGAACACCTGAGACATTTTCCCCAATGCCCGTTTTTAGAGAGTCGGCCTCAAGACACTTCAAGATACAGTGTTTCTAATCTGAGCATGCAGACGCAGGCCGCCCGTTTCAGAACATTCTGTAACTGGCCTTCTAGTGTTGGAGTTCATCCTAAGCAGCTTGCAAGTGCAGGTTTTTATTACATGGGTAAGAAACTCAATCTAAAAAATTCAAAATGTTTTATATATTTTAGTGGGCAAATTATAAGTTTTGGTCCAATATCAATTTTAGGTCACAATGATGATGTCAAATGCTTTTGCTGTGATGGTGGACTGAGGTGTTGGGAATCTGGAGATGACCCATGGGTACAACATGCCAAATGGTTTCCAAGGTAATTGTTTTGAAATTCTCTTTGCAAATGTGTGCGATTATTATGAGATGGGTTATATGTGTCAACTGT
This sequence comes from Lasiurus borealis, assembly GCA_004026805.1. Lineage (NCBI taxonomy): Eukaryota > Metazoa > Chordata > Mammalia > Chiroptera > Vespertilionidae > Lasiurus > Lasiurus borealis. Next base: position 29,689 of record PVJN01014591.1, on the reverse strand, counting down.
TAGTGAATAAATTTAGGTTGCATTGCCTTGAAAAATAATTACTTAAAATATTTTGATGGAAATTTAAGACAAAGAAGAATTAAGTTTAGAATTTTTTTTCTAATTAATATATATTTTAAAATAATATATGCTCATAATAAAACCAAAATCACATTGTAAACAAGTACAGAGACAAAAAAATTTAAAATGCCCAGAACTCACAATCTAAAGATGGCTACAGCTACCATTTTAGTGAACATCCTCCAAAATCTCTTTATACATATGTATATATAGGGTGTCTCCCCAAAATATATACACTTTGAATAATTATAAAGGCAGTGTATATTAAAACACATTTCATTTTCAAAATTGAGCTATTAACTGTTGAAATGTTTTAGGACACTGTATATAAATAAATGTGTATAATTTCTCTACATGAATTATATATTATATATATTGTTTTGAGGTTCTTTTTTCGATCAATTTTATGTCTTGGACATATTTCCATTCATTCAACATTCAATAATATTAATTGGCCATCTATTGCCAGGCATTGTTCCGGGAACTTAAAATACTTAGTGGGATAAAACCAAGACTTAGGGTTTCATACTTTTACAGCAGGAGAGGGCAGACAATATAACTTTAATAAAAAAGTTATGTAGCATGTTGGAAGGTAATAAGTACTATGGATAAAAGGAAAACAGAGCAGGGTAAGGACAATCAGAAGTTCCAGGCAGGTTGCAATACTAAATGGGGTGATCAGGGTTCATATAGACCCATTGCACTTAGCTTTTTTACCACTACCTAGCTTTTTATTGTCATGTCTTATACTTCTGATTATTCCATACTTATTTATACTCTCCTTTTTTATTAAAATCAGGTGGCCTATAATTATATTTTTCATGATCAAAACTTTTAGTATTTTTAATGTTGATTACTAAACTTAGCATTCTAACTTTTTATTACATATGCTTTTTTAAATATAAAACTGTATCTTCATTTGCAGCAACATAGTGCTCCCCAAATATTTCAGACTTCAAAAATTACAAAGGGCTAAAGAATACTTTACATAGATGTCTTAAAAAATGCTGCTTTTTGTGAATATGTAAAAAGAATGGTAAATTTGCTTTGGTAATGTCATGAATTAATTTTGTATTAAGTTTGACAATGGATGTGTATGGTCTAGGAAATGTCAAACTTGTGAATATCTCACTTAATAGAAAATATGTTTAGCTTCCCCATTCTTTCTTCTTGCCTCCATCTGTATATATTTCCATCTTTTAGGTATATAAAGCTAATTTATGAATAGTATTACCAGGTACAACCTTCTTCTTACATCCTCTTGCCTTTGACTTCAGTGTCTCCTGACAATATGAATAGTCAAATGATTATATGCATATTTGTGTTAATTTTAAATGTTTAGCAGCCTACAAATGGCCAGATTCAAATAACTCCTCAAACTTAATTTTGTTTATATTTTAGGTGTGAGTACTTGATACGAGTTAAAGGACAAGAGTTCATCAGTCAAGTTCAAGCCAATTACCCTCATCTACTTGAACAAGTAGGGACTATTTTTTTTTAATTGTTGATTAACAACAGATAAATTATTTTATAATAGAGAGTAGTATTTTACTACAAAGGCAAGGCTTGCTTTAAAAATACATTTTCTGCTGAGACCAGTTTGGCTCAGTGGATAGAGCATCGGCTTGCAGACTGAAAGGTCCCAGGTTTGATTCCAGTTGGGGGCATGTACCTTGCTTGCAGGCACATCTCCACTGTGGGGCGTGCAGGAGGCGGCTGATCGATGTCTCTCTCTCATCGATGTTTCTGACTTTCTATCTCTCTCCCTTTCTCTCTGTAAAAAATCAATAAAACAATATAAAAAAATACATTTTCTGCCCTGGCTGTTGTGCTCAAATGGTTAGAGCCCACCCACCTAAGGGTCTCCAGTTGGATTTCCAGGGGAGGACATGTATCTAAGTTGTAAGTTTAATCCCTGGCGCCATCGGTCAACATTGATGTTTCTCTCTCACTCCTTCTCTCCTCCTCTCTCTTCTTCTTTCTTCCCCTCCCTACATCCCATCCACTCTCTAAAAATAGTGGAAAAAATATCCTTGGGTAAGAAATACTGCCCCCCAAAGTTTTCCTTTTTACATCACACAGCATGATCTTGGAGTACTATTTTTAGGATAAAAACAGATTCAGAATTAGAATAATTCTCCTGAAAAATAATATTTAAGTTATATTTCTCTCCAAGCACTTTTCTAAGAAAGTTGCAATAAAATTATTTGCGGAAAAGAAATTGGTTAGAAGGGATAGTAGAATTATAATGTTTTAGTATATTAATTTTTCTTTAAAAGATTTGAGAAAAAGAATTGTATTTCTCTTTCTAATCTTCCTGGAAAAGAAAATGAGAATTTATATAGTAGTTTGAGGATCAAACACTTTCTAAGCGTAGCAAATGGAACTGATATAGGGCCCATCTTATCCCAAAGGGTGATCCAGGAAATGTAAGATATTTGGGATGAAAGCAAAGAATGATTTTCATAGATCGCTGAAAAGATCTAGCTCTTCTGCCTTAATAAAAATAGAATTTATATGTTAACATATATACACACATACACAAAAAAGTGCTATTATTTTTATGGCTTAGGAAATAATTGCTGAAAATAGTGCTTTTGACATAAAAATTATTTTGCCGATAAACAAGTAAGTTGAATAAAATAGGCCTCTTGATTTATTTTTGTTGCAATGGATAGGATAAGATTTATATTTTAATTTTATATTTTTTCACCCCCGTAGCTGTTATCTACTTCAGACAATCCAGAAGATGAAAATGCAGAGTCACCAAGTATGTACAATGATAACAACTGCCACATTTAAATAGAACCACTTTGTACCGTTAAGATAAAATTTGATAATAGTTATAATCTACTAGAGGTCCCGGTGATTGAAATTCATTACAGGGGATGGGGGAGTCCCTCAGCCCAGCCTGCACCCTCTTATAATCCGGGACCTCTCAGGGGATGTCTGACTGCTAATAGGGATCAGGCCTAAACTGGCAGTTGGACACCCCTTTTGCAATCCAGGACCGCTGGCTCCTAACCACTCACCTGCCTGCCTGATCACCCCTAACCGCCTCTGCCTTGGCCCCCACACCTGGGACCTGGGCTTCTCTCCCTCTGGCTAGCTGCAGGCTCCCAGGATGCCAGCTTCCTTCCCTGTGCTCCGCTGCTGGGGGTGATCTCCGACATTCCTTCTCATACTCGTAGTTATGCTGGATAAATCATATTTTATATGTGAATACAATATTCCATATTCTTATTCTAGTGACTGAACGTACTTATCATTATTTTAAATTTAATGAAGTTAATACAAAATAGTACGTTTATGTTTCTTGGGCTCTTATGTTTTTGAAATTGTAATAACTTTTAATTTAAAAAATATGCAGATTATCCCAATATGTGTTAAATTCTTTATTCCATATAGTTATTCATTATGGACCTGGAGAAAACCATTCAGAAGATGCGGTCATGATGAATACACCTGTGGTTAAAGCTGCTTTGGATATGGGCTTCAGCAGAAGGCTGGTAAAACAGACAGTTCAGAGTAAAATTCTAACAACTGGAGAGAATTATAAAATCGTCAGTGATCTTGTATTAGATTTACTTTATGCTGAAGATGAAATAAGGGAAGAGGAGAAAGAAAGAGCAACTGAGGAAGAAGAATCAGGTACACCTATTTGTTAGCACAATCTCTATTTCCATAAGAATTTGACATCACTGCGTCTAAATTATTGAAAATATACTCAGTCAATTCAATCAGATTAGTATTCTGAAGACTTTCTTCACATTAAAATATATTTGAATTGCTTAGTAAATTGAAATGTATATACTGAATGAGAACATTTTTTTCCTCTGCTTTTTCTTAATTTATATTTTTATTCTGGTTAGTTGATTATGCACATAATTCTTGGCATGTTTTTAACTTCAGGCCAGTTGCTTGCTTTAAATTGAGATGGGATCAGTAACAATTATTAATTTTAATATTGGTATGATAGTATGTCTTAGCCTGTGACTATAAATCAATGTACAAATTATGATAAAGTCTCCTACCTGCCTATACATGAGCTGAGTTTCCCTTCCTAGTGTCTGTCTAGTATTTAGGGGAGTCCTAGGATAGGTACTGTTTCACATTCTCTTGAGATAACTTACCCATGTCCTTCCATACTAGCTTTGTCTGCTACTCTATTGCCTTTACTATATTGCCTTTCACCAAAATTCTTACTCAGAGCATGTCTGGTTTCAACTGGTTGCTCTCATTGCTCCCATCACTGTGGCCTAGACAAAGATATGATCTCTTCTTTGCCACTCTTCCCTAAGCATAGACCAGTTCTGAGAGTTCTTTCAACATAGCTAAAAACAGACTGCAACTTTTACAAGCTCTTACTGGAGATTTAGGGATAACAGAAGAGCACTATGGCACAAATCACTCTTGGTTCCCTGAAGCCCATCCTCACAAATTTCTCTTCCTAGCTTTTGGTTTACCTCTGCATAGCTCTGGCCATTTATACTAATGACTAGGAAAGCATGTTTTCCCTAATCAAGGCTCAGGTCCCCAAATATCCACTAAGCCCAGGAGGAGAAGAGGTTGCCCCTTATTCTTATTCCCAAGGCCATCTGGGATCTATTTCCTCCCAGGATGATTGACAGTGAGATTGTTTACTCCATTCCTGAGTAAACCTACTCTTGGCCACTAAGGTGGCTTTGCCTTCTGACCAACCCAGGCAAACATATTAGACTACAGTAATACAGTATTATTTATTTACCAAAGTGTGAGTTACAGCCTTACATACCACCAATTCAGTGGCAAAATAGTCCAAGTTCATCTCTGCCCATCCTACTCAAGTTCTCTTTTTCACTGTGAAGATCAGGCTGCAAGTCCTTCCTGTAGTCTTCTCAGTTTTGGCCATTGATCATCAGTGAACAATTGCTCAAAGAGGAGAACATCCATCTCCACAATTGTTTATAGACTCCATGAAGTCTAAAGCCATCCAGCTATAAAATATTTGTTTCCTCTCAAGAAAATCAACGAAGTCTCCAGATATAACCCCAAGTCAACAATCTACATATATAAAAGGCTAATATGCAAAGTGTCCCTGCAGAAGTTCAACTGGGAATTCTAGCATTTGCTCTGACATGCATTGACCAGGTGGCAGTGTGAAATGAAGGAAGGCTCCAGCCGGCAGCTGGAAGCTGGGGAAAGGGAGGCTCTGGCCAGCAGCCAGAGGCTTTGATCAGACCTAATTGCCGGCTAGGCCTAGGGACCCTATCTGTGCACAAATTTCCTGCACTGGGCCTCTAGTATACAATAATATGCATTGTCAAAAAGATCCCTTCGCCCTAACCAGTTTGGCTTAGTGGATAGAGTGTCAGCTTGTGGACTGAAGGGTCCCAGGTTTGATTCTGGTCAAGGGCATGTACCTTGATTGCAGGTACATCCCCAGTATGGAGTGTGTAGGAGGCAGCTGAATCGATGTTTCTCTTATCAATGTTTCTAACTCTCCCTCTCCCTTTCTTTCTGTAAAAAATTAATAAAATGTATTTAAAAAAATCCTTTCTAAGGTTCAACATTATATCTACACTACCCATATAGTGTCTATATTCAAGAAATGTTTTTTGAATGAGTGAATGAAAATACTTCCATTTAGGTTAGTGATTATTTTAAAATTTTCCAAGAACAGTGGGTAATTTCTTAACAGATGTGTAAATAAAGAGGAAATTAAAGATATTTTTCTAGAATAAAATGCCTCTCAGGTATTTTCACCTCTTAGAAGCCAGAATACAGTCTGTGACTTTGAAATAAAGACTTTTTCATACAGCCACTAGCAACCCAATTTTAGACATCTCAGAGAATTTCTGAAAATTTTGATTACATTATATTAAATAACATGTAACTAGAAAAATTAATCTTAGATTGAAAAATATACTGCAACATCAAGTTGCAAATTATATCTTAATTTTCTAATATATCACTATTTCTCTAACATAGAAATGCAACAGAATAAATTAAGTTCTAATTCTTCTCCCCCTCCATTACTTCTTTGTTCCCATTGCTCTTTAAATTACTAAGGCTTGGTTGTTCATTTGTCCAATCTATATTTTTGGAGCATTGATCTTGTGCCAGATACTGTTCTAGGTTCTGGTCTTTTTCTCGTTTATTCTCAGAGCTTCAATTATCTTGAAAATATATATCTCTAACCTTGACTTTCTTACTAAACCCTGTATTTTATTATTAAATGGTTCTATTTTTGTGTTCTATTACTTGACAAAGTCAGTGCTTCTAAAATCTAGAAATCTCACCCATACACATCTTTAGACAACTTAACTTCAGTTATTAGTTACTTCATAGAAATAATTTTATGGATCATGGTAAAACTATATGATAATTACTAAATTTAGAGTAAAAGATAATAAAATTTCAGAGCTTCAAAATAGGAAACATTTCACAAATAGATAAAAAAAAAAACCCTAGATCTCAGAGAATACATTGATCCTAATTGACAGGAATGCGTCATTGACAAGTAGCATTTAGTTTTCAAAATGCTTAGTGGTCTTTCCCCTTTTACTGCAAAATATTTAGGTAATGGCAATATATCTAATTTAGGAAAATAATTAAAAATTTCATCTTAAAATCATAAATGGTAATTTAAGAAAAATATTCCATCATTTAAATATCTTTACTATTTTTTCCCAGTTTCACTAAATAGAAATTTCAATTTTATTAGGTTCTAAATTGTATTTTATAGCAGTATTGCCAAATGGTTGAGAGCAGATTATGATGACAAACTGCCTTGGTTTGACTTTTTCTAGTTGTGTGTTTTCAAGTAATTTACTTGCCACCTTGTGCCTCCGTTTTCTCATCTGATAAATTAAGGCACTAGTATCTACCTCAAAGGGCTGTTGTGAAAATGAAATGAGTAAATACACGCTTAGTGCTTACCACAATGCTCAGTGTTAGTCCGTATTATAAGTAACACTGTTATTAGGCACAGAGGATTGGGTACCCCAAACCTAGCAATCAACTTTAATGCCCGATTATGGATTATGGTCTTTCCCCCACCCCATTCAGTTATATGTGTAGGAATGGAAGGAAGTTTGTGAACAGAGATTGAACATGTTTGTGTTCTTTTTCATAAAGATAATCTATCATATATCCGGAAGAATAGAATGGCACTTTCTCAACATTTGACTTGTGTGGTTCCAATCCTGGATAGTCTACTAATTGCTGGAGTGATTCATGAACAAGAACATGATATTATTAGACTGAAAACACAGACACCTCTGCAAGCAAGAGAACTGATTGATACTATTATAGTAAAAGGAAATTTTGCAGCCACCATATTTAGAAACTCTCTACAGCAAAATGAGCCCACGTTATACAAAAGTTTATTTGGTGAGTGAGTGGTAGAAAATTACTTTTGAGAACTTTCTAGATCAATTGAAAATATGCTTACTAATAATTTTGATTATTGGAAAAATCCAATTAAATATATAAGCTAATAACTTCACAGAAGACTAAAGACTTTTGTTGCCTTGACATGACAATTATTTATAGCATTTGGCTGGAGTCTAAACTGTTACTTTAAAAATATATATTCTGTGACTAAATATTAACCTTATTTGCCCTAATGATGCTTTTTTTCTCCCCCCCTCCCCCCCCTTAGTGCAACAAGACATAAAGTATATTCCCACAGAAAATGTTTCAGGTAAAATAGTGTTAATGATTTAAACCAGTAGAAAACATTATTTTTATTTTCTTGGCTTTTCATTGGGAGAGAAGCACCAAATTGCCTTTTATTAAGAATTTATTTTTCTTCTTAGATTTACCAATAGAAGAACAACTGAGGAGACTACAAGAAGAAAGAACATGCAAAGTGTGTATGGACAAAGAAGTTTCCATAGTGTTTATTCCGTGTGGTCATCTAGTAGTATGCAAAGATTGTGCCCCTTCTCTAAGAAAATGTCCTATTTGCAGAGGTACAATTAAGGGTACAGTTCGTACATTTCTTTCATGAAGATGATCGAGAATTTTAGCATTATGGGTTAAATGTATTGTAATTTTAACTTTTATATTGCTTTAGTTTTTTTATTTTTAAAAATTTATTTACAACTCAAAAATTTTGTTTTACACAAGTATAAATATATTTATGTAAACATACAGCTAAACCATATAAACATATTTCAGATAGCAAGAGAATATACTTTTGTTCTTATGAACAAAAAATAGAGATAGCACAAGTACAATACTAAATGAAAAATTTCAGTGCTATTGAAATTGTAAGTGAAGAAAAATTTAAGATTTGTTAATTAACCTTTCAGAATTTTAAATATTTTGGAGTTGTATTAAGAATCAAGAACATGGATCCTCTGTCTTTTTTGATAAGTGTCTTATACATAGAAGATCTTGATATTTGTTGAGTGACTTTTTATGGACATGGTGTTTTTGTAAAGAATTATGTGAGAAATTTTTTAATAAAGCAATCAGAATTACTCTTATTCTTAATATTTTTTTGTTTCAATGATATCGGATAATTTAGGCACTTTCTTTACCAACTTAAAACCTCTTCAATATTGAACTTAGTAGAGACTCAGTGCATGAAATTCATGAACTTGGTAGGGGGCCCCTCAGGCCAGCCTGCACCCTCTTGCAGTCCAGGAGCCCTCGGGGGATGTCTAACTGATGGTTTAAGGCCACTTTAGCCATCAGTCAGACATAGTACTTAGCACTGGCACACAGGCAGAAGAGGCTCCCGCCACTGCCACTGCGCTCGCCAGCCATGAGCCCAGCTTCTAGCTGAGTGGTGCTTCCCCTGGGGGAGTACACTGACCAGTAGGGGGCAGCTCCTGCATTGAGTGTCTGCCCCCTGGTGGTCAGTGCATGTCATAGTGACCAGTCATTTAGCTGTTCAGCCAATTTGCATATTAGCCTTGTATTATATAGGATAGTTTAGGTTCTTTTCTTTAAGATGTTCCATCATTTACACTTGTAGAGCACACCTGGCTTTAATTTATGGAATTCAATGGGATGTCTGATATGAAATCAAACCTTTCAGTGTTTGTTTATTCATTTGTCTATTGATTCAATCAGGAAGTCTTGTGCCAAACCTATTCATTGGGAAAAGTCTTGTTTTATTCTCACTACTTTGGTATTAATTCTGGGACTTAGAAAGTACACTGGGTAGCAACCCCTGGAACCAACAGGTAAATAAATATGTTCTATACTGTCAGTACAACAAAATTTCCTCCTATGTATTACTTTTTGGTAACACATTCAAATCCTTTGTTTCCTATAGAGTTATCAGGTCTTTAAAACCTGAAGTAACTCTATAGTGGGGAATACTTACAAGGGGGGATAAATACAAGTTCTAGATGTATGCTAGGTTATGCAGAGTAAGATTAGAAACTAAGCAAGGGGGAGAGAATCCATCTCCTTATTCTGACACTAGGAGACTATTTCTTTGAGATATCACTGATTTTGCCTCTCTGTTCAAAGGCTCAGTTGGTTAGCCACATGCTAACCAAATGGTTCTCTTGGGGTACTAGCTTGTATTGTAATATTGCTTAGGTTATCTATAACTCAGCTATAGGATATATAGATAGTACATGCCTTTTTTGCAACACCTATTTTTTAAAAAATTTGATTCATATTGCATACTACACATAATATTTGAACTTTTCTATCTCCACTTTGTTCATTTCTAGTAATCTATAGCTAACATAACCAACTTACTTACTCAAACATTTCCGTAAGTATTTTGTAAAGAATTATGTAAGAAATGTTTTAATAAAGCAATCAGAATTACTCTTATTCTTAATATTCCTAGTTGAAATTTTGTTTGGAAAAAATAAATCCTGTAGCTAATACTGGTAGTTCTATTTTTGGCTGATTGATGTGTAATAATTCATTTGAGTATCTCTAACTTCACTCCCTATCCAACCTTCAGGTCTCAGAATTGGGTAGATAATTTAAACCTCAATATACAATCTATCTATCTATATATATATAAAAGCTCAGTGACCAGAATGGCAGAATGACTGGTGGCTATGACGTTCACTGTGGCAGCCAATCAGCCTGATCTGGGCCCGATGCCTTCCCCCAACTTAATGCCCAGTCCCCAATCAGCCCCTAACACCCTGATCGGGGGCGGGGCTGGCCAGCCAACCATCCACGGCTCCTCCCTTCACCGGCCTGGCTCTATGGGCCCCCACTGGGGTGGGCTGACCAGACCCCACCCATACACAAATTCGTGCACTAGGCCTCTAGTATATGTTATAATTCACAACTTTGCAGCAGGCTTAATGTCATACTTAGGTCATGCTCATTATAACTTCCACCCATTCTTTTTATTCATTTCCTTATGTTACTTGACAATATTAGCTAAGTTCCTTTGTGACCACAAGCAATGTCATTCAACCACATTCACCTGCTTCTGACATCTTGCACATCATAACAGACAGAACAGAAGTTACTAAATTCCAGGCAAAACTATATACCTGCTCCTTATCAGATTTTTGACATGGTCCTGTACAGTATTTAACCCATTTTCTGTCACTTTCCCCTTGCTCACTATTTCCCAGCTATCTTGGCTTCTTTAGTTTCTAAATATGACAAGCTCTTTTGCTTCAATGTTCTTCCAGTCACTCTTTCCCTAATAAAGTCCTACTTATTCTTCAGGTCTTACTTAGCCTAGATGTTAACCTCCTCAGAGAGTCTTTCTCTGACTTCTTTCACCTAAATTACATCCCTTAAGCCAGTGGTTGGCAAACTCATTAGTCAACAGAGCGGCAAACCGCGCTCACGAGCCACAGTTTCCCGACCACTGCCTTAGACTGTCTTTCAAATGGACTTTTTGTTACTTATAACACATCAGAGTTTGTAGCTATACACTTGCTTAAACGTCATATTCTACTATTAAATCTTCCATGAGAAAGAGAACCATCTGTTTTGTTCACCAGTATATTACTAGCACATAACACAGAGCCTGGCATAGGCCCTTATTTTATTTTTTTTATAGTAAAGGAAGAACAAGTATAGACTCCTCAAGTAGGACCTTATTGAATAAATGAGTGAATGACTTTCTGTGAGTGGGGTTGGATGCGATAGAGATGTCTTCTTCCTTAAATACCACTGTTAGTAAATTATTAAGGCATAATCATTTATGGAGAATCAAGGGCCAAATTTAGATATCAAAAGGAATTTTTAAGAAAATCAACCCAGTTAAAAAGACTTATGTAGATGGTATGACGTGGAACTGTTTTCTGAATAATGAAGCAAAATATTTCAATTTAGGAAAGAACATTTTCAAAAGGCAAAATATAGACATTAGAATATTAATAATAAAATAAACTGACATTTATTAAACATGCATGAACTACGTGTCTGTATACATTAACTTATTTTAGATTCACTGAAATTTTGAAAAGGCAATACAGCACAGGAATTAAAAGTCTACGTGTTGCCCTCACTGGTTTGGCTCAGTGGATAGAGCACTGGCCTGCTGACTGAAGAATCCCAGGATTGATTCCGATAAAGGGCATGTAGCTTTGTTGCGGGCACATTCCCAGTAGGAGAACACAGGAGGCAGCTGATCGGTTTCTCTTTCATCAGTATTTCTCTCTCCAAAAAATAAAAATCAACATTTATTTTTTTTTAAAAGTGCATGTGTTGGGTTCAGATTAGGGCTGAGTAATCTTGGGAAAATTATTTAACATCTTTATGACTGTGTGCATCTCTGTGGAGTGAGGATAATATAGCAACATTTCATAGAATTGTGGTGAGGATTTAAAAAGTTGGAGTATATACATACATACACACACACACACATATATGGTGTTGAGAATGCTCAAATACTATTCTTATTTTATTGTTTTTTAAAATATATCTTATTGATTTCAGAGAGGGAAGGGGAAAGAGAGAGATAGAAACATCAATGAAGACAGAGAATCACTGACTGGCTGCCTCCTGCATGCTCCCTACTGGGGATCAAACCAGGGACCTCTTGGTTCATGGGTCAACACTCAACCACTAAGCCACATGGGCTGGGCAAAAACTTCTGTTTTGTTTTGTTAATCCTCATTTTAGGATCTAGCTGACCAGTTTAATTTTCAACACCGCAGCTGAAGAACCTAAGATGAGCAGAGGTAGGGATTTTTCCTTCCCTACAGTATATACTGATGTAGAGAAGGAATAAATTTTTCCCCAAACTATGAGTTCTTGGCTGAGATCACTGTAATAAAAGACAGATTAACAAGAGGAAAAAACAGTAGTTTAGCAAGGATGTCCCTACTAAGTAATTTTATACCAACTGACCCCTTATTTACTGGTTGGCTATATATACATCATCAGCTGTCTGCTGTATTCAGAATTGAGTCTTATCTCTCTGTCCTAAATAACTTTACCTTTTCCTATTTGTTGACATCTTTAAGTGTCATAATTTATTCTTTACCAATACCACACAATCCTAACATTCTTTATAATTATTTAAATAAAGCTTTACATATGCAATTGATGTGTATGAAAATATTTTTGATGTCATTCATACTAGAGCAAATAAATTACAACTATACTGAAATTGGAATTTCTAGTCAAACGGTGGCATAGATACTCGCTTCCTTCCACAACCACATCAAAATTACAACTAAGCTACAGAATAATAATCACTCAGAACCACCTTACACCTGGCTGAACAGAAGTCCTATAACTAAAGGATATAAAGAAGAAGCCACATGAGACTGGTATGAGGGATGGAGATGCAAAATTGGTAGTTACAGGATAGACATAGGGATGTAAAGTACAAAATAGTGAGCATAGTTAATAATACTGTAGTCACTATTATGGTATCAGGTGGGTACGAGATTTATCAGGATGATCACTTAGTAAGTTATATATTTCTAATCACTGGATTGTACAACTGAAACTAATATTGTCAAATGTAATGGAAATATAAATTATTCAAAATAAAAAATATATATTCTGAATGCATTTACTATATTACCTAGTTCTCTTTTTTTTTTTTCAAATATATTTTATTGATTTTTTACAGAGAGGAAGGGAGAGGGATAGAGAGTTAGAAACATTGATTAGAGAGAGACATCTATCAGTTGCCTCCTGCACACCCCCACTGGAGATGTGCCTGGAACCAAGGTACATGCCCTTGACCAGAATCGAACCTGGGACCCTTCAGTCCATAGGCCTACGCTCTATCCACTGAGCCAAACCAGTTTCAGATTATATTACCTAGTTCTTTTCTTCAGTAAGGAGAAAAGAAAAATAGAAGGGGAGAAAAAACTAGTATCACTTCCCACCTACAAAATTTCTCACTGTCTTAAAACAAGGATTGTTAAATATGATAAGGGCATTTCCTTTCACTCTCTTTCCAAGTCTTTTTGTGAAAGTGGTTTTTCTTTGTTCATGATAAAGGTAAGGACATCCATTTAAAATCAATGTCTACCTATTGATAGCCTCAAGGCAGAGCATTATGCATTCAGAGACAGATAATGTACATCTTTTTCACATATGCATACAGAACTATATGCAAGAATGAAAAATGTTATGATGTCATTATTCTGACAGCTTCTAAGCCAACAAAAACTTTGTCCTTAAATGCATGATTTATTTTCTCCAAATAAAAATAACCTTTTATTTTTCCCTAGTTTTATGTAAGAAAAAAAAAGCCACATTGGAGCTAATATGTAATTTACATACATTGCTGGGTGGATTGCAAAATGCTAACACTGCCAATATCTGACCATATCTAGCAAAGTTATGAATTTATCATTAGATCTAATAATCTACCTTCTGGGAATACATCCTAAAATATGATTTATGTTCATAACTATTCATTACTGCACTATTTGTAATAGTAAGAGATTGGAAACCACTCAGAAGTATATCCATTAGGAAAGTAGTTGAATACATATGGTCTAGTTGAATATATTATTGGTATCTACACAAAATAAGACCACATTACCCAGCTCTGTCCATGGATCAAGTTATATATATATAAAAAAATACAACTCAATAACAATGAGCACTGCAAACATTCAGATTATAGTTTTTAAATACCATTTCTCATTAAAAGAACCAGGGCACCCTGAATAAATGGTATATTATAGAAATGTACAAAATTAGCCTGGAAATCAAAGACTATTAGGACCATGTCAAAGGACTCAGAAACTAATGTGTATACTCTAATTAGTCTAAGATTAAAAATATGTGAGCACCAATAATGGCAATAACTATAATGAATTATAACTCACAAAATACATTTAAAACCCCAGATTAATAACTATTCACTTTTAATTAGAGTTTTTAATCTATCAGGAATGTCTTTAATAGTTTAGGTCAAGATCTAGCTTTTAAAAAAAATGTGTTATTGATTTCAGAGAGGAAGAGACAGATAGAAACATCAATGATGTGAGAGAATCACTGATTGCTGCCTCCTGCACACCCCACACTGATGATCAGGCATGTGCCCTGACTGGGAATTGAACCGTGACCTCCTGGTTCATAGTTCAATGCTCAACCACTGAGCTATGATGGCTGGGCAAGATCTAACTTTTCTATTAAAATATTGATTTAGCATTATTTATTGAATAGTTAATATTTTTATCACTAATATCAATGCCATATATCAAATTCATAATATATATTACATGAATATATATACACACACACACACACATATATATATGTATATATGTATATATGTATATATATATATATATATATTCTCTATCTTTATATCTACCTACCTATCTGTACATACACATACAACACATACTTTTTTTGGGCTCCTTATCTTGTTCTTTCATTTTTCCATTCTTGTGCTACTGTCTTGGCTACTATCTTAATTACTGTGACTTTATTATGCAACTCATTATCTGGTAGACAAATCCCTTCAATCTTATTTTCTTCTTTAAAATTGTCTTGAATCCTGTAAATATCTTTTCTACATAAATGTGAAAAGTACTAAGATGGCAACTTCAACAGAAATATACAACTTATTTTTTAAAATCACCAGCAACTCGTTCTAACCGGTTTGGTTCAGTAAATAAAGCAGAGACCTGCAGACTGAAGGGTCCTGAGGTCAATTCTGGTCAAGGGCACATGCCTCGTTGCAGGCTCGATCCCCAGTAGAGGACATGCAGGAGGCAGTTGATCAATGATTCTCTCTCATTGATGTTTGTCTTTCTCTCCCTCTCCCTTCCTCTCTGAAATCATAAAAACATATTAAAAATAAAATGTCCAACAACTCTACACTGAAAATATCAAAAAGATTAACTGAATAAATTTAACAAATTATAGCTTATACAAGATTAAAGTTACAAAGTAGTATCCTATTTAATAAGAGTAACATGCAAATTGACCATCACTCCAACATCACTGTCCCCATGTGTTCAAAGATGGCTTCCCCTACATGGACACAAGATGGCCACCACAAGATGGCCAGCAGGGGAGGGCAGTTGGGAGGGACCAGGCCTGCAAAGGAATCAAGCAGTTGTGGGAAATCAAGCCTGCAGAGGAGTGAAGATGGGGCGACCCGGCCTACAGGGAAGGGCAGTTGGGGGGGGGGGACCCAGGCCTGCAGGGGAGAGCAGTTAGGGGTGACCATGCTCACAGGGGAGGGCAGTTAGGGGCAAACAGGCTGGCAGGGGAGCAGTTAGGCATCAATCAGGTGGCAGAGGAGTGGTTAGGGAGTGATCAGGCTGGCAGGCAGAAGCGGTTAGGGGCAATCAGGAAGGCAGGCAGGTGAGCAGTTGGGAGCCAGCAGTCCTGGATTGTGAGAGGGATGTCCGACTGTCCCTTTAAGCCTGATCCTATTGGGCTCGGGCCTAAACAGGACATCCCTCAAGGGGACCCAGGTTGGAAAGGGTGCAGGCTGGGCTGAGGGACACACTCCCCATGCATGAATTTCATGCACCGGGCTTCTAGTTTGTTATAACTGAAAGTTAGTACATACTTTTTTGGGGAAAAATATCTAAGGCTTTTGAGTGAAATTCGAATTTTCCCATATACTGAATTATGTTCATTTATCTTTTTTGGTCAGGACAAGAACTGAAAAAGAGAAATAACCTTAAATTCAGAACGAACAATTCTTGCTATATATATTTCCCCCATGTATAAGGAAGATTCTGTAACTTTCCGAGAAACAGCGACTTGCACTAAATACTGAACTACTACCAAAACTCCTGTGCCATATTTGGAGGTTTTTAGTCATTCCGGGCCATGGCATTTCTTTTCTTTGTGTCACAAACTTACAAATACTTTCTTTATACCATTAACATTGGAACAAAAAAACCTTCTGTTCTGTGACTGACTGGCAGGCAGAAATGAGGGAGAGAGAATGGGAAATGGTTCAGGATCTTGGAATTCCCGGCTGCCTAACCAACTGGCTTGCTATTTGGAAGTTTCTGAGATGTTTGCCCCCGGAGTTCCCCTGAAAGAAGGCGTCTGACGTCACTGACCAACAGTATCTTCACAGAACATTAATAAAAAACTTTTCTCGCTGCAATATGACAAACATTTACTCTACGACACCGTTTGTGGCATTAATGGGGATGGAGGCGGGGGTGGGACACCAAGATTCTGAAATAAGGACACGCTTTCGTTAGTGCAATCTCTACAAGAGAAAACCAAGAGTTTAAAAACAATAGTTTAAAAACAAAAGGCCCACCGGTTAACTATAAAATATATATAATTATGTTATCCCCAAACGATTATAGAAATCAAGCCTTCAAAATTAAGCTGTCGCTGTTCTCCTTTCCAGCACTCCTGCTTTCCTCCATTTCCCCGGCGAGCTGCTGCAAGTGGATGCAAACAGTTACAACTGCTTAAAACGGCTACAATTGTTTACTTCATCGAAGCAAAAATGCCACCAGGTGTACTCCATCCTCAGATGCAGTCCCGCACGAGCGCGGGCGGCAGCCACGCTGGGGGCATTTGGCCAGGCGCCGGGTCACATAGCTGTGAGGTGACGCGAGGAAGAGGCGCAAAACCACCCGCGCTGGGGCGTTTCCACAGGATTTCCCAAGCTTCAAACGCTCAGGGTCACGGGGTGTCACGTCCCCCTCGGGAGAACGTTAGGGACAAAGAGAGAAGGAAAGGTCAAAAGCGTTCAAACCTCGAGGTAAAAAACCGAAGCACTGGCTCCTGGGCCTGGTGCCCCCTCATACCGCGGGCTGACCCACTGACCGCAGCGGAACGCGCGCCGCCTCCCGCCCGCTCGCCGACCGCAGACTCCCCGGCGCCCGGCGCGGCAGTGACGCAATCCCGCCGGGCGCGCTGACGTCGCCGCGCGTTGGGCCCGGCCGGGGCAGGGGCGGGCTGGGAGAGCCTACCGAGCGGGAGGGGCTGCACGTCGCGTGGGCGCCGCTGCTGCGGGCGTGCAGGCCGAAGGGCAGCTGCGCCGTCTCTGTGGGCGCCGCCGGCACCGAGGTGAGTGCGTCCGTCGAGGGACCGCGCGAGGCGGGGTGGGGCGCGGGGCCCACTTGCCCGAACCGCGGCGGCCTGAGGGCAGACAGCCTGGCGGCGGAGCCTGCTCTCGCCCAGGCTTTCTTTTGATTCGGAAGCTCGGGCTCCAAGACCTGCCGTCGAAAATAATTTTTTAAAATGGACCTGTTTGCCTCCCTGCTCTGGCCGCCGCCCACTTTTCTGGCCCCGAGACTTTGACCAAGAAAAGATGTTTTCTCCTAGAGCGTTTGCAGGGTTTTAAACGTAACTTTTTTTAACTTGTTGGAATCAAGACATTTGTTGGCGGCGAGACGGTACGTTTCACACGCTCTCAGCCGCGCCCGCCGCCTGCTAGTCCTGCGAGCTGTGCGAACAGCTCCGGGAAGTTAGTGGGTGAAAGCCATAGTTGCTCTTTCCCCTCTCAGTCTCTCCGCCTCCCCAGCTGCAGTTTGCATAATAGTGGTCAGAACTCACCGTGCGGTGCTGGTGGGTAAAGGTTTGCCACTTGGAGTGAGAGCCAGCCCCGCTGTAACGGAAGCCTTGGTGCGAGGGGCCAGTCCCGAGGCCGGAGCTGCACCGGCCGCCGCGCTGCCTTCTGTTTCCGAGGTGCTGTCTGCTGCTGTTGCTTTAGAATTGGGGGGAAATTGTGAAGTTTAAAGGTTTGAATTCCTGATGCATTTCACTCTTAACTGATCAGTTTGCCTAGTTCTGCAGAGACTTGGCATTAAAAACAAAACAAAACACGTTACTGTCTTAATTATTGCTCCACTGTTGCTGATGGGCGTCTCTCTTTCGAAACTGCCTCCTTTTGCCAGGGAAATTCTTAAACTATTAAAAGTTGTCACCAGAAAAAGGAGACCAAGGACAAAATATTTTGATCTAAGTAAATGTCCATCTGCCTTTAAAGTTGTATGTTTAAAAATAGATATGTGCTTAGTGCTAAGGGGCCCATCTATATTGCATTTATTTTAGTTAAAGCTTTTCCAGTTAGAAAGTTTTTGTGATATATTGCTGGAATTAACATATATTTTCTAAAGTGTAAATCATTTTTAGACTTTGAGTAAATTGAATACTAGTGTATAAATGCTGTTTACTATGAAAATAGTTTCCTAAAATAGCTTTTTTTTTCTTTCCAGATTTACATCTTTGAAGAGACTACTTTTTTCCCCTCATTTTTTTCCGCTGCAGTAATAAATCCCATTATGGATACCCAGAAACTATAAAGGGATATAGCTTGACTCTGTGGAGTGTAATTTTTTATATGAATTATATTTTTTAAATGTCAAGGGTTTTCAGAACTAATAGTAATTTACTGGTACATTATGTAATACAATATTTTTATTAGGCACTTATGATAATACTACAAAGGACAAGCTGTTACCTTGATAAATTTATCTGTAATTACAAAATAAGTGATATAGGTGCATGATCCTTAAATGAAAAACAGGTTAATTTTTAAATGCAGAATAGAAAGTTTCTACTGTGGGAATTTTATGGTTAACTAGTTAAGTTTATAGAGAAAATACCTTCAGGTAGTCAAGCATAATAAAATGATATGCAAAGTTAGGAAGAAAAACAACACAAAAATGATGCTGCAGGAAATGGAAACATATAGATGATAATTAACAAAGGAGGAAAAATTGTGAGCTTTAAGCAAAATTCATTTCATTTGACATCATACACAGTACAACAGGAATAAGTTCAACAAAGCTTGTGGGTATTGATGTCCCCAAAAGCTACCTGAAACTAATATAACTCACTTAAGTAAATACTATGATAATAAGTTGTGTGAATTAGCCTTTAGATAATATGGCCATATGAAAACTTTTAATTCTTGTTTACTCGACTAAAACAAGATTTTTTATTTTTGGAAATTTTATTAAAGTGCTTGTAGTGAAAGAGGCCTACATAAAGTTTTTTCCTTTTATAGCATCATCAGTAATTGGCTTGATAACCAAGCTTTGCAGTTACAATCAAAGGGCAAATTTAGGTATTCTGTAGTTGTTTAGAACTTTGGGAATATAAACCTCCTTTAAAAGTAAGTTAGTTTTAAATATTTTCAGAAGTGTATCAACTTTTTTCAGGTCATTTTATTAGTATTACACTAAATAATGACTTAATAGCATCTCAGTTACCTAAAAGAGTTAATTCAATCCAAAAGGGTATTACAGAGTATCTTATTAATTTAGAGGGATATTCATCCTACGTAATGTAAATGCAGGTGTAAATCCACTAAACTAGGAGTAGTGAATTTTAAGTAGGCGCCTATCATTTGATTCTTTTTTTATAGTAAAAATATAGTATGAAGAGATGAGAAATTTCATGTGAAAGTTTTTGCCCATCAAAAAGTAAAATCGCTCATGCACAAAACTACCTCCCAACGACTTGTCCCAAGTCCCTCATATCAAAAAAGATTATAATGGAAGATAGTACGATCTTCTCAAATTGGACAATTGACAACAAACACAAAATGAAATATGACTTTTCATGTGAACTCTATAGAATGTCTACGTATTCGACTTTCCCCACTGGTGTTCCTGTTTCAGAAAGAAGTCTTGCTCGCGCTGGTTTTTATTACACTGGTGTGAATGACAAGGTCAAATGCTTCTGTTGTGGCCTGATGCTGGATAACTGGAAACAAGGAGACAATCCTATTGAAAAACATAAACAGCTCTATCCTAGCTGTAGCTTTATTCAGAATTTGGTTTCTGTTACTGGTTTGGAATCTACTTTTAAGAATACTTCTCCAATGAGAAACAGTTTTACACATTCATTATCTCCTACTTTGGAACAACGTGGATCATTGAGTGGTTCTTATCCCAACCTTTCATCAAACCCTATTCATTCTAGAGCAGTTGAAGACTTCTCATTGAGGACTAACCCGTACAGTTATGCAATGAGCACTGAACAAGCCAGATTGCTTACTTACCACCTGTGGCCATTAACTTTTTTGTCACCATCAGAATTGGCAAGAGCTGGTTTTTATTACATAGGACCTGGAGATAGGGTAGCCTGCTTTGCTTGTGGTGGGAAACTAAGTAATTGGGAACCAAAGGATGATGCTATGTCAGAACACCGAAGACATTTCCCCAACTGCCCATTTTTGGAGAATTCTCTAGATACACTGAGGTTTAGCATTTCAAATTTGAGCATGCAGACACATGCAGCCCGACGGAGAACATTTATGTACTGGCCTTCTAATGTTCCAGTTCAACCTGAGCAGCTTGCAAGTGCTGGTTTCTATTATGTGGGTAAGAAACTTACATAGCTCTACATTTTATCTAGTTCATTTTGATGGCCATATGAGAACATGTGTATTTAATTTTAGTCTTTTGTTTCCTTAGGTCGAAATGACGATGTCAAATGCTTTTGTTGTGATGGTGGACTGAGGTGTTGGGAATCTGGAGATGACCCATGGGTAGAACATGCCAAGTGGTTTCCAAGGTAATTGTTTTTAAAGGTATTCCTACACAAAACTGCTTAAAGAAGTAGGAAATCTGGCATGGTTAAATTTACATCTCAATATAGCAAAGCTTCTCTTATGCTATTAGGGAATGAGCCTTTTAAAACTTCCAATTTCAACTTTAATTATTTTGGTTGAAAATGTTGTAGAATGTTCTGTGCACTTTTCTTTTGTAAAGTCATGTATTCATGATATAATTCAACTTGACTCTTTTACAATTATGGCAGCTATACATTTCTTTATTTCCTATTTTGCTTTAAAGGAGACTTAAGGATTAAAGACATATAAAACAGAACAAAAAGAACATAAGTTAGAAAAAGGTAAGGGGAAAGGAAAACAAGTGACATAAAATGGATTTATGGATAAAATATTTCATAATAAGAGTGCATATAATAAAATCTGATTGTTAAGTCTGATTATAATTGTAAATAACTTCTGCACAATTTCATCTTGTGATATGTCACATAACTCCTTTGGTCACTGTCTCTAGCAGTATCTCCTATTTTTTTTAAATTTAATAAATCTTTATTGTTCAGATTATTACAATTGTTCCTCTTTTTCCCTCCCATAGCTCCCCTCCACCTGGCTCCCACACCAGCCTCTGCCCTTAAGTATCTCCTATTTTTAAAAAGAATTTAGAGGCATTGTTGTTAGTGGAAATAGAATTAGAAATTAATTCTGTTTGTATTATTGAGTAGCCATATGAACATGAACAATATGTGTGATGACTTTGAGCTTCTCTTCTGTAAAATGAGGGAGTTGGACTAGGTGATTTTTTTTTTAAATTGTGGTAAAATATACAAAACATAAAATTTATCATTTTAACCATTTAAGTATACATTTCTGTGGCATTAAGAACATTCACATTGTTTCTTAATCATCACCACCATCCAATTTTAGAACTTTTTCATCTTCTTAAACTGAAAGTGTACTCATTACCCTAACTTAGCCTCTGACAACCACCATTCTACTTTTCTGTCTATGAATTTGACTACTATAGATACCTGGAATAATATAAATGGAATTGTATAATATAGATAATGTTTTGACCTTTGCCTTTCACAATATGAGGAATCTTTGGAATCTCTTCTGGAAATTAAAAAGTCCTTTTGTCACTTTTGTTTAAAGTTAAATAATTGGAGAAATATTTTAGTATGGCCCAATACATTGTTAAAAGTTATGTTTAAAAGTTTAACGTGAGCTAGAGGCCCAGTGCATTACATTTGTGCACTGGGGGTTGGGGCCCTAATCCTGGCCTATGGCCTCTCACAGTCTGGGACTCTGATGGGGATGTCCAACTGCCAGCTTAGTCCCGCTCCCCTAAGCTGGCAATTGGACATCCCCCTCAGGATTCTTAGCACTGTCGTGGAGACTGGAGAGGGCCTGCCATTGCTGCTGTGCTCTCTAGCCATGAGCCTGGCTTCTGCCCAGTGGTGCTCCCCCTGTGGGAGTGCACTGACTAACAGGGAGCAGCTCCTGCATTGAGCATCTGCACCCTGGTGGTCAGTGCATGTCATAGCAATTGATTGTTCTGCCTTTTAGTCGATTTGCATAATTGGGTTTTATTATATAGGATAGTCATAATATGTCAAGATAAATTTTGACTTTCCAACTCTGAAAAGTGACATGTATTTCGTTTAAATAATTTATGTAGGAAAAAGCATGTTTTGTCAGAAATTTAAATAATTTTGTTCGACTCTATGGGATTGTGTACATATAACTTGAAATTTGACTATAATGTATGAAAAAGACATGAACAGCTAATTCCAGTGTTTGAATTGCTACATTTTATTCTTTATAAAACAAAACAAAGTCTTGGTTTATTTATCTAACTTGTGTTTTGCTTTTACTAGTTAAATAATGGAAAGAACTTAGCAATGCTTTTTTGTAAACACTTCTGAAAGCAGCAGATTTCTATTGTGAATAATCTTCAATCTTAGTAAATGAAAAACCAAAATAATTGTTATCACTATATTTTAACATAGTTTACTTATTTATTTATCAAACATTTGGGTGCTTAATGAATACTCTTCAGATGCTGGGGATATAACAGTGACTAAGATACCCCCAAATTGTCCTCATCGAGTTCATTGGAGAAGGGGAAAATATGGGGCAGAGTTTATTATACTTTCTATAGTTATTTTTATTTATTTATTTTTTTGGTTAATCCTCATTTAAGGATATTTTTCCATTGATTTTTAGAGAGAGTTGAAGTGAGAGGGAGAAACAGAGATAAAAATATTGATGAGATACATTGGTTACCTCCCACATGTGCGTCAATCAGGGTTAGGATCAAACTTGCAACCAAGGTACATGTCCTTGACCGAAATTGAATTCGGGACCCTTCAGTCCACAGACTGATGCTCTATCCACTGAGCCAAACCAACTATTGCTATACTTCCTATCTTTAATTGTTATGAATATAAATTAATCAGCCCCAGTATGAAAATAATTTAAAACTATACAGAGATCAAAATATAGTAACAACTGGTTCTGTTACTTGATTGATAAACTTCCCTCAGTCCTGAGCATATGTATGATCTTTACTCATTTTACCCACTGACCAATTGAAGGACATTTGAGTTGTTTCTAGTTTGGAGCAATAATGAATGAAGCCACTCTAAACATTAATAAAACATTTGTGGACATGTTTTCATTTTTCTTAGGTAAACATGTCCAAGTGTGATTGATGAGTTGTATGGCAAGTTTTGTTAATAACTTTATAAGAAACTGCTAAATTGTTAAATCTTAAATTTCCACTGGCATGGTGTGAGACCTCCACGTGTTCCACATCCTTAACAACATTTGGTATTGTCAATCTTTTTATGTTAGCCATTCTAATAGATATGTGCATAGTGACATTTCACTGTCATTTTAATTAGCATTTCATGATTAATGACAATGAGCTTCTTATTTGATTATTTACCATCTATACATCATCTTTGGTGAAATGTTTGTTTAAATCTTTTGCTCATTTTTAAGTTTTATTTTTTTTTAATTTTAATAAATCTTTACTGTTCAGATCCTCTTCACACCCCACCCCATATCTCCCCTCCACTTGGTTCCCACCCTCTGCCCTTACCTTCCCCCCCATTGTCCTCATCCATAGGTGTATGATTTTTGTCCAGTCTCTCACCTCTTTCCCCCTGAGAGTTATTAGTCCACTCTCTTTCTATGCTTTCTATAATTCTATTATATTCACCAGTTTCTTCTGTTCGTCAGCTTTTCAATTCACTTGATTTTTAGATTCACTTGTTGATAGATATGTATTTGTTATTCATAATTTTTACCTTTACTGTTTTTTTCTTCCTCTTCTAAAAGAGTACCTTTCAGCATTTCATGTAATACTGGTTTGGAGTTGATGAACTCCTGTAGTTTTTTCTTATCAGTGAAGCTCTTTATCTGCCTATCAATTCTGAATGACAGCTTTGCTGGGTAGAGTAATCTTGGTTGTAGGTTCTTGCTATTCATCACTTTGAATATTTCTTTCCACTGCCATCTGGCTTACATAGTTTCTGTTGAGAAATGAACTAACTGTTGAATGGGTGTTCCCTGTAGGTAATTAACTGTTTTTCTTTTGCTTCTTTTAATATTCTCTCTTGGTCTTTTGCCCTTGGTATTTTAATTATGATGTGTCTTGGTATGATCCTCCATGGATTCCTGTGCACTTCATGGACTTCTAAGTCTATTTCTTTCACCAGGTGGAGGAAGTTTTCAGTCATTATTACTTCAAATAGGTTTTCAGTATCTTGCTCTCTTTCTTCTGGCACCCCCATAATTCTGATGTTGGTACGCTTGAAGTTGTCTCAGAGGTTCCTTACACTATCTTCACATTTTTTTTTCTTTTTTCTTTTCCTGTGGAGTGTTTTTGCTTCTTTGTATTTCAAATCTTTGACTTGATTCTTGTGATCCTTTAGTCTGCTGTTAGGTTTCTGTATAATATTTTTTATAAAATATTTATGTTTAATTTCAAGTTGGTTCTTTTTCATCTCCTCTTGTATCTCGCTAAATTTATCCATTTTTTTTCTAGGAAATTCTTAAAAAACCTGGTTTTGAACTCTATATCCAATCGTTTCTTTTCCTCCATTTCTTTCGTTTGTGATCTGTTCTTTAGTCTCTGCATATTTTGCTGCTTCCCTGAGTTGGTAGAGTAGCTTTGTGTGCTAGGTGTCCTATGTGGCCCAGTAGCTCTTCCTCCCCAGTTACCTGAGGTGGACACTCTTGGTGCACCCCTTTGTGAACTGTGTGTACAGCCTTATTGTAGTTAATTCTTGATTGTTGTTGGTATCACTGGGGGTGGGATTGACCTACAAGCCAATTGGTTGTGAAGATCAGCTGTGTCTGCGCATGCACACTTGCCTCCAGACTTCTGCATTTCACGCCATGCGTGAGCTTCCAGAAGTTTACCTTTGAGTTCTCCTGAGTTTCCATGCACTCTAGGGACCCGTATGAGTCTGAGTTCCCAGGGTCTCATCTGAAACGGGTTTAGGGCAGTTGGACCTGGATTTCAGTGCTGTTGTGAGGTTCTGTTTTCCTCCTGCTAGAGGAAGCCAGGCACAATCAGCAGTCAGAGCTCTATTTGTGCACTTTGGTGCACATATTTCCATGCACTTTCATGAGCACCCAGACTTCTGTCTTTCGTGGCTCCCCTAAGTTTCCATGCACTCCTTCCTTTTCACAACAGTCCAGACTCCCCCTATGAGTCTCACTGGAGCTAGTGTTCAGTGCAGTTGGGATTTTCCGTCTCCCTCCCGCTAGAGGAAGCCAGCCAGACCCTTCTCCACCCTTCCTCTCCACGAGCGTGTCTCCATAACTCAGCTTTTTACAGCTCCTCGGAGTCTTCGTGAGTCCCCCTCTTTACTTCTAGTTATAGAATTTTCACTCAGCCAGCTTTCTTGTTGTTCTGAATGGTGTCTGTTCTGTCTTTTAGTTGTAGTTTTGAAATTGTTGTGTGAGGCAGCTGCTTAGGTGTTCACCTATGCCGCCATCTTGGTTTCTCTCCTAAGTTTTCTCTTTTTAAATTAAGTTTTGCTAGTTCACTGGATGTACTGCTTTATTAGATGTGTTTTTGCAAGCTTTCAGTCTGGATTTTCATTTTTTTAACAGTGATGAGGAGACATTTTTAATTTTGATGATGTCAGTTATCAATTTTCTCTTTTGTGGATTATATTGTTGGTTTCTTATCAAAAAATTCGATACCTAACATGAGGACAAAAAGATTTTCTCTTACGTTTTCTTCTGTTTTACATTTTACACTTATATATGTGATTTATTTTGTTTATTTTTGTATATAGTATGGGCCTAGGTTGAAGTTTATTGTTCTTTGCATATGGATATCTAGTTGTCTAGCACTATTTGTTGAAAAACAAAAGGAATGAAATGGAAACATGTTATGTGAACTTCCTGGAACACCTTTGAGAAATCTTAGTAATTTGAAAAAGGAGTACTTGAAAAACACTGTCACATTATAGATGAAAATATTTGACTCAGTATCTTTTGGAGGGTGGATTTGTGCTTTAAATGTAATGGAAGAGTAAACACAAGAGAAAAATTAGCAGTTATTATATTATAGAAGATTACATTTTAGGAATACTGTGTTATTGTTATTGAAACTAGGTTAAACTGCCAAATTGTCTAGAACCGTGGTGGGCAAATTGCGGCTTGCAAGCCACATACAGCTCTTTGGCCCCTTGCATGTGGCTCTTTCACAAAATACCATGGCCTGGATGAGTCTATTTTGAAGAAGCGGTGTTAGAAGAAGTTTAAGTTTAAAAAATCTGGCTCTCAAAAGAAATTTCAATCGTTGTACTGTTGATATTTGGCTCTGTTAACTAATGAGTTTGCCGACCACTGGTCTAGAACAGCATTTTTCAAGCCTGAGTTTGTGTTCCTTTGTAGATCTAGACCCTTTTATTGTTGTTGTGTTAAAGGATCTCAATAGATCAGCACATAGAGTCTATATTTCAGAAATTTTGTTTCTGTTAGGAATGTATGTATGCTACATTGTGATGTAAAGTATTTCTATTATGGGTTACAAAAAGTATGAAAGCCACTTTTCTAGAATGATCAGGTTATATATTTGATCTAAAACAATTAAAAAAATATTGTCTCTATGTTTTAGGTGTGAGTTCTTAATACGCATGAAAGGACAGGGGTTCGTTGATGAGATTCAAGCCAGATATCCTCATCTTCTTGAGCAGGTAAATACATTTTTATAATTGACAACTTTGAATTCTCCTAAATAATAATGCAAAAATAATTTTAGAAATAATTGTTACCTCTGTTTTCAGATACTGTTACAGGTTTTGTATGCATATTAAAACCTTTAATTTTTATTTTTTTAACTACTTTGTTAAGGGGTTATAAAAAAAGTTGTCTTTTTAGTTTTTTGAAAATCACTCAACATACTACTGTACAATTTGTAGTAAGTTGGAAGAGGATCTTCGATGTCTCCTCCATCTTTTCCAGGAAAGAAATACAATTATCAGGAGTTTGGAACTTCTGAGAATGGTCCATTTGAAATATGACTTTCTAAAAGGAATGATAAATCATTAATACTTTTTCTTATTTTCCTGAAACTAGAGAAATACTTGAATTCTAATTTGGAAGTAGGTGAAGTTTTAAGGACATTTTTATGATGATTTAGGTAAGACAAAGCAAAATGAAGAATTATTTTTTAATATGTTACTGATATTAGAGAGAGAGGAAGGAGGAGAGAGAGAGAGATAGAAACATCGATGTAAAGGGAAACATATGTTGATTGCCCCCATATGCACTCCGACTTGGGATTGAATCTGTGACCTGGGTATGCACCCTAACTAGCAATCGAACCAGCGATCTTTTGGTGCATGGGACTGTGCTCCAATCAACAAAGTCACACTGGTCAGGCAAGCAAAGTATTGTGTAAATTTTCCAATTTTCAAAGAATATGTACATTTTTACAGAAAACTTATCATAATGTTTTGTGCAGGCTATTTGAAAGTTTTTGTTTTACCTATTAATTTTTATTATGTTTCATAGCTGTTGTCAACTTCAGACACTCCTGGAGATGAAAATGCTGATCCACCCAGTATGTATGAAAAAACTTCAAATAGGGAATGGGAATTTTTATAAGAATGTTGGGAACGAAAGTATCTAAACAAAGGATTTTTGAGGTCATAGGAAAAAAAGGCTGGAAGTTAATTATAAATAATGAATGTACTAAGATTCATGACATTGTCAGGATTTTTAGAAGTATACTAATCTTTTTTAAAGTACTGACATTCCAAGTGGGGAGATAAGACACATGTAAAAGAAAAATAACCATAACAAATAGCTCAAGGATACCAAGGAAATGTGCAAATAATAAGCCCTCCAAGGAGGAAAAGTTATTTGCTATAAGCTAGTATATTTGAAAAGACCTAGTTCACATCTGATTTAGGAACTGGGCTAGATGTTAGCTTTATGTTTTTTTTTATGTTTTTGTTGATTTCAGAGATAAGAAAAGGGAGAGAGGGATAGAAATATCAATGATGAGAGAGAATTATTGGTAAGCTGCCTCCTGCCCTTCTTCTGTCCCCCACTGTGTACTGTGTCCACAATCCGGTCATGTGTCCTGACCAGGAATCGAATCTCTACCTCCTGATTCATGAGTCAACTCAACCACTGAGCAACACAGGCTGGGCTAGATGTTAGGTATTCCTCAGGAGAGCTTTTATCATGAAAGGGGTTGAATTTTCTCAAATACTTTTTCTGACTCTATTGAGAGGATCATGTTTTTCTTTATTTTGTTAAAGTGGTTTATCATGTTTATTGATTTGTATATGTTGACCATCCTTGTGTAAATTCCACTTTATCATAACTAAGATTCAATGTATTTAATTGCTTGATAGTATTTTGTTGAGAACATTTGCATCTGTATTCATCAAGGATATTGGCCTGTAGTTTTCTTTCATTTAGTGTCCTTATCTGGCTTTAGTATTAGGGTAATGCTAGCCTCATAAATGAATTTTGGGTTTTTCGGAAGAGTATAAGAAGGATTGGCATTAATCTTTTTTAAATCTTTGGTAGAATTCATTAGTGAAACCATCTAGTCTCAGTCTTTCTTTGTTAGGAAGTTTTTGATTACTGCTTTAATCATTTTAGTTGTTCTTGGTCTGTTCACATTTTCTATTTCTTTATGATTCATTGTTAGCAAGTTGTATGTTTCTAGGAATTGATCCATTTAATCTAGACTATCCAGTTAGCGTTAATTGTTCATAGTAGTCTCTTAGGATCCTTTGCGTTTTGGGTGTTTCTCTTGTGATGGCTTTTCTTTTGTTTATAATTTAAGCCTTCTCTTTTTTTCTGTATGAGCTTAGTTATGGTTTTTCCATTTTGTTTATCTTTCCAAAAAACCGTCTTTTAGTTTCTTTTTTTCTATTTTCTTTGTAGTCTCTATATCATTTATTTTTCTGCTCCAATCTTTGCTATTTCCTTCTTTCTGCAAAGTAGGGGTTAGTTTCTTTCTTTCTTTTTTTAATAGCAAGCCTTATCCTGTTTATTTGTTTAATATATATTTTATTGTTTAAAGTATTACAAATAGTATTACATATGTCTCCTTTTTGTTTTTTTTCCCTGTTGACCTCCCCCTGGCCTTCCCCACCCCCCCAGTACATGCCCTCACCTGCCCCCCCCTCACCTTCCCCCCCCAGCCCCATGTCCTGTATCCATTGGCTATGCTTGCATACATCATACAAGTCCTTCGGTTGATCT